>CM040238.1:213434206-213692772 GCA_022545495.1 Chrysanthemum lavandulifolium
TTACTAAATCTCCTTTAGATAGACTTGAGAACTGTAAAAGTTTCTAATAAAGTAATTCTCTTAACCAATCAACTGAACATTTACAGTGTTGAGCAATACCACTGGAGCAATACATCAATGGTTAATGCGTACGTAAAGACCTCAAATGAATGGGAGCCTCAGAGTTAAGCTAGATGTAATAAAGACACATTAAAATCACATTAATCACTGTCATCTCTGCGCCACAGTAATTTTCTCTCTTTACAATTAATTTCACCATCAACTCCTATTTTTTTTTCTTTTCCATTTTGTAAATACTAAAATCAAAATTTCATTAAATATTTAAAATAAAAAACATTATAATAAAAATTCAAATAAAATGAAACTACAAATTAGTGTGTATTTGTTCGATGCCAAATGTGTTCCACTAAATGACTTAAAGCTTAGATGAGTTTCTATCTTGACTAAATCGCTAACAACTTGTAATATTTCTTCATGCATTCGTACATGAAATGACAAATTAGCCCGAAAGAATTTCGTAGTCAAAAGTTAGCCCAAAATATAATGAATATCATTAGACCCTTTGAATCTTTCGTTCAATCCACACCAAACAAAATCAAATTCGGCCCACTTTTGTTTCAACATTCCGCCCAAAACTATGATACTTACCCTAAACCTAGTTATAAACTTATACAGTAACTACGAAGCACGCACACTTCACTAATTTATTTCCTTAATACACATAAATGCAGCCACAAAGTCTATTTCTTTTATCACCTTCTCAGCCACAACACTAAACAAATTTCTAACAATCCTTTTGTCAAACCAACAAATTCTAGTTAAAATTGATACCGTTTATAATAAATATGAAATACACATACCAAAAAGTGAAATACAAAAGTATAGATGAACAAGTAGCGAGTTGTAATCGGGAATGAAACACATGTGATCGAGGCTCGTGTTGAACACGATTCCTTTAAAATAATTTTCTGTACAGTTACCAAAGTTGTTTCCCAGAGTACAATGGTTGGAACAGGTGTATTGCCGAAGATGACCAAACTTGCCTGAAGTTTTTGACAGGATTTGTGTGTGAGTATGCTGAGATGGAAAGAGAAGTTGTAAATTTGTTGGTGTGTATCTTGGAAGAATATGAGAGCTAGTAGTTATATTACTAATGGAATTAATACACAATTCAAACATCTTGAATGCTATTAATAATGATTAAAATAAACCTTGTAATTGAACAATAAGTGAATTGTCAAAAGTTTCAATCTTTAACAAGCTTTTCAAAACTGTTTTTTTTCCTTCTAAATTCAGGATTTTCCTGGTTTTGTTTCAACCACCTATTTAAGCATCGATATCTCATTCACCTTAGCTCTGTTTTGGACATATAAAGGGTTGTTACGAAGATCTCACAGTGGACTACGTAACCATATAAGACTTTAACCATAAAAACTATATTTACTAATAGTATTTTATGTCCAAAGTTAGTGAAAACTCATTTTTTCACTAAAATTCTCCAAAAATCCCCCACATGTATGGATATCTAATGGAAACTCACACAATTCCGACAAAATCTTACGGTTGAATCTTGCATAGGATAGGTAGGTGTTATCCTTTGAACCTTCCCTTATGAAATATACTTAGCCTCCTAGCTGTTAGTCTCGGTGTCTTTGAATTGATCTGCTTGTTTGTGTAGAAGACAATTTATATTTGCACAACACTCTTCTTGACATCGCTCAACTCCTTATAGTTGTGTTCGGTATGATCATGAACACTAGTTTGGTTCTACAAGAGCTCTTAGAAATAATGCCCCTAACATTTCCTTCAAGCGACACCACTTCTCTCACATAGGTGATTTCTTATTTAATCATTAAAAGCCATAATCTTAACCTCACATCTTATCACTGAATGCTACATGAATGGACCAAGATGTTTATTAGCACCCTTATGTGTTTAGGGAGGTTGATTAACCCCCCATAGTGACTCTCCCATATCTTATACGAGTAGGTTATCCTATTAAACCCAGATCTTGGGATCTGCAATCAGCTGGGTTAGATTTCTTTCATATAAACTCATTCATTAACGGGCTTTAGTCCCATTCCTTTTGACGTCTTGTTAACTAGTTCCCTATTTAAGCCTTTCATAAGCAGATCCGCTATGTTATCATTTGATTTCACGTAATCAATAGTGATAACTCCTGTGGAGAGTAATTGTCGTATAGTATTGTGTCTACGTCTAATATGTCTTGACTTACCCTTATACATTATGCTATGAGCTCTGCCAATCACCGATTGACTATCACAATGTATACATATGGTCATTGACGGCTTGGGCCACCATGGTATGTCATTTATTGACATAACCATTGTGCCTCTTCAGCACATTTATCTAAGGTGATAAATTTGGACTCCAGTGTGGATATGGAAATAACCATCTATTTAGAAGATTTCCATGATATAGCTTCATCTCCAGGTGTTAATGCATATCCACTTGTTGATCTAGAGTCTTTTATATTAGATATCTAGTTTGCATCACTATATCCTTCGATAATAGCTAGATATTTAGTATAATGCAATCCATATTCTCGAGTGTATCTTATGTACCCAAGAACCCTTTTCATACATTCCCAGTTTTTGTAACATGGGTTGTTCGTATACCTACTTAGCCTACTTATAACGTATGCTATGTTAGGGCTCGTACAATTCATTAGATACATCAAGCTGCCAATAATGCTAGGGTATCCCACCTAGTTAACTTTTGACCTCTATTTTTAGATAGTTGTTTAGTTGTATCAATATGAGTCCTAGCAATGTTAGAGCCATCTGGATTATATTTCTCAAGAATTTTATCCACAAAGTGTGTTTGACTCAACACAAGTCCATTTTGGGTTACAACATGTCTTTCATGTTAAACCTTGATTTCAACATGTCTTTAGTAGATTGTATCATCTTATCGTTGTTTCCAACAATTAACATATCGTCTAAATATAGACATAAGATGACATATCCATTGTTTATGTCTTTCACGTAAACACACTTGTCACATTCGTTAATCTTGAATCCACATTCGATCATGACATGGTCAAAATTTTGATGCCACTGCTTAGGAGCTTGTTTACTCCATACAGTGACTTGACAAGTTTTCATGCTTTCCCTTCTTGTCCTGGGGTAGTGAATCCCTCAGGTTTTTCCATGTAAATCTTTTCACCTAAATCTCCATTTAGAAAAGCAGTTTTTACATCCATTTGATGAACTTCCAAATTTCTTATGGTTGCAATAGCAAATACCATTATAATGGAGGTTATTCGCGTTACAAGAGAATAAGTGTCAAAATAATCTAGACCTTCTCGTTGTCTGTAACCTTTGATCACCAATCTTGCTTTATACTTGTCTATGGTGCCATTAGGCTTCATCGTCTTTTTGAAGATCCATCAACAACCTAATTGTTTGCAACCTGGAAGTAGATCTACAAGCTCCCATGTATGGTTATGCAAAATAGAATCTATCACACTCTTAATGGCTTCTTTCCACTGAGGCCTTTCTGAGGAAGTAACCACTTCTCAGTAAATGTTCAGCTCACTTTACACCATAAAAGATACAAAATTGGGTCCACACGATTCTTGCCATTTTGGTTCTTATAGGTTCAACATTTTCTTTCTTAGATGGATGTTGTCTCTGGTTGTGAACGACATCATCATCTCGCTGTTTATTTTCTTGGACAACCAAATCATCTCATCTAGATGAGCTTTCATTATCTATGGTTAAACAAGAGAACACTGTTTCAAAGAATGAATCATTCATTGATTCCATTATCGTATTCTTGTGTATCTCGGGATTCTTTGACTCATGTACAAGGAATCAATAACCGGTGCTATTATGAGCATACCCAATGCATACACAATCAATGGTTTTGGGTCTTATCTTTTGAGCTTTAGGTGCCAGAATCGCCACTTTGGCTAGGCACCCCCACACTCGTAAGTTTTCATAAAATGGTTTTCTTCGCATTCATAGTTCATAGGGGGTCTATTCTTTTTCCTTACGAGGTATCTTATTCAAAAGATAAGTAGCCGATAAAATGGCTTTCCCACACTTGTTCTGATTTAAACTTGAACTTATTAACATGGCATTTGCCATTTCTTTCAAGGTGTGATTTTTCCTTTTAGCAATCCCATTATGATGAGGTGAATAGAGTGCAGTGAAATCATGTCTAATTCCATGTTGTGAACAAAATTCAGCAAATGGAGATATACATTCACTTCCCCTATCACTCCTTACAACCTTGATCTTTTTATTTAGTTTATTCCCAACCTCATTCTGTATAGAATGAACTTATCTATTGATTCATCTTTACTTTTGAATAAATACACATAGCAATATTTTGTACTATCATCAATAAAAGTGATGAAGTACTTGTTATCTCCTCTTGTTGGCAATCGATTTTGAATCACACACATATGTGAATTAGATCAAGAGGGCGGTTTTTCTTTCAACCGAATGAAAAGACAATCTTGTCATTTTATCTTCAACACATGTTTTGCACTTGTGATTTGAGTTAATATGGAATGAAGGTGTACAATTTAATTTCATTAAACGATGAATGGAATTATATATGACATGAACAAGCCGGCCATGCCACATAATCAAAGTCACAACTACATAAGTTGAATTAGTGTTCATTTTGGAAAGATTGTTTTCCGTAAAAATTAAATCTAACTTGAACATTCCAGCATGGGCGTAACCCGTACCTACAACCATTTTATTCTTGGTTAATTCAAATGTTTTACATTCAAATGCAAGGTAATACCTATACTTGTTGAGCAACCACCCGGGCACACAATTCTTTCGAGTCTCTGGAACGTAAAAAACATTTTTGAGTTTTAATTCTTTTCCGGATGTCCATTTCAATATCACATCGCCCTCAACTCGAATGTTAGCGGTGACAGAATTTCCCATGAAAAGTTTTTCACCATTGTTAACCTCTTTAAACGAACTAAAAAGACTTTTGTCCAAGCACACATGATGGGTGACACTCGTGTCAATCCACCACTCTTTGTGTTTGAACCCACTTGGTCCACTTCAAATCATTGCAATGAAATCGAAACCATTTTGAATATATAACACACAAGCGGTCAAGGGTATGTTAATACCCAATTTTGCACACAAAGTATATCGTTTATGCACCAAACCAAACCAGGTAGAAACACATAAACACACTCTGAACTAGTTTTATAGCCTTATAGTCTGTTATTATTTCGTACTAATGCAATTTTCTGGATGGAAATGTTTACACGAAAAACCCATATAGTATACTACTCTTGCACAATAAGTTATTAGGAAACTAACTCCTTTTATAAACTTATGCACATGAAGTTATGTACCTTTATTGCAGAAAACAAAGTAGCCTTATAAAAACTATAATTAGCTCTTAAGATAGCAAACAAAAAACTTGCGCATAAGTTTCTGAGCAAACATGCTAAAAAAATAAAAAATAATAAAATCCTAGAATAGTTATTTGTTTATAAGTTTTACACAAAAAAAATTCAGCAACTAAATGATGAGCAGAAAAAACATTAAAGGCTGTTAGGACTTAAGTACTTTAAAATCGGTTTGACAGAAAAAGACCTTGAATGGGATGTTTTGACAAGTACACTTTTAAAGGTTTGATAGGTCATACCGTTTAAAGGGTTGTTTGAACAATATGTGATAACATCAAATAGTCCTAATATTTTAGTGTCAATTTCCCCTAACATGCTCATCATTTGTATTGTTTTACATGGATATATTCTCTTAATTTTTAATGTTTCATTTTTAGGACATAAAAGAGCATAGGAACAAAGAGACGCGGATTTGGAAGAAAACTAGCAAAGTTATACAAAAGTATGTTGTCCAAGAGTAAGTTACACCGTAGGCTCCACTCTCAACTTACGCCGTAACAATGATTAACACATGAAGACCAATGTCAACGCAACTGACGTAACTCCATCGAATTGGTTACGCCATAGATTTCCAATGACTTAGAAGAATCCAGGGGGCATGAAGGTTATGCCATAACTCACTTACAAGGTTACGGTGTAGAAATGATGATTTTCACTACGAGCACTTTACGGTCATAGCTCATTCTCAAGGTTACGCCGTAAGATATATATTGAAGATAAGATCGTCTGAGATAAGCTAGTTACGGCGTAACTTCTTACTTATGGTTATGCCGTAACTTAGACGAGGCTATAAATACAAGCCCTAATTCTGCATTCAAACAAAACTTCTCAACACTAAAATACCAGGAGATGTTTAGGGCTTCCAGGAGGACAATTTCCATTAGCATTAGACCTCTTCCAAGGGAGAATTCGCATCATTATCAATAAGTTTCTAGTTATTTTGTATCAAATTTTTGTAATTCATTCAATGTCTTCAGTTACAATCATTTATATTGAATTTACCGCATTGTTTAATATGAGTGGCTAAATACTTTGTGTGTTAGCCTAGTTATGAAATTGTTATTTAGTTGATTCGTGTTTTCTTGCTTTACTTGCGATTTTAGTGTATAATTTATTTGCCTATTCATTGACTGTCACACCCCCAAATTACCTGTTTTGCAGCGGAATGGAATTCCTAGGGATTGACTGTCATAGCATCACAATCACAGTTATATTGAACGACCTAAAGTGTCGTTTGGAAAATACATCGCTTGATTTAATAAAAACATTCAGAGTTACAAAGATAGGTCCCAAATGAAAGTTACTATGTGCGGAAAATAAGTTTGGTACAAGTCAAACGATGTTTTTAAAGTGTATAAATCCCATGTGAGACGCGTCGTCACCGCGACTCTATGATATGTCCACATGCATGCCATGAAGTGAATGCCTTAGTTACCTGAAAATACATTGCTAAAAGTGTCAACACAAAGGTTGAGTGAGTTCATAGAGTTGTTGAAAATGAATAATACGACTACCACAAGTATAAATTATGTATGACAATGTCGTCACAAAAATGATACAATTGCTTAAGCACATGACACGAAGCTTGACTGATGTTAGCCCAACAGTGTTTTGCCAAACAACTCAAATAATGATAATGGCATGAAATGCATCCGTCCGATTGAATCCACCAACCCGGATGGAGTGTCACCCTCGATAGATCTATCCACTCACCCTCGCTTCTATGAAATTAACGGTTCATGATTATGAAATGGGGACATTTAGCGGCAATGAGGTAACTTAAGCAATGTAATGAATTTGATATACTTGGCATCGTAATAAAATGATGTACAATGCATTCTCCCGTAGGTTTGAAATAAGTAAAACTTGAATAAATCGGGCTATGAAAACTCAACTGTGCAATGATAATAATGATGTAATGGCAATACTGAAATGAGGCGCAACCTCTGACCGTGACCTATTATGAATGATATATTCTAATGTAAATCATGAAACAATGTCGTGCATGCAAATCCACATGTAATCTATACCACTTGTACGCTTTTGAAAATAGAATTTATCGTCGAAATATTGTGAAATTATAACTTTTCGTCGTAAAATAATGTCGTTGAAATTTCATGAAAGTGACAAAACGGCCTTGAAAAGCTAGTCGTAAAATGGTGCACGTCGAGTGTTAGGAAACGAACTCAACGGTTTTGGGAAGCTTGTATCATTATCCAAAGTTTTGGCATTTAAGTTTTCATTCTAGAGGTCTCGATCACGGAGAAAAATATAGATTAAGTATGATACTTTTGTCCAAAATATAGTTTAAGGATGGTTTTCGGCAAAGTTTAAATGACCGTATCTTACTCGTTACAACTCCGCTTGACGAACGGTTGGACATTTTGGAAAATAGGCTTGATGAACTTACTTTTACTAGAAGACATCACTTTATAAAAAGTTCTACATCAATGTTAAAAACGACCTTCAACATGGTCACTTGTTTTGCCGTAATACTTGTCTATTAGAAATATAATAGTTTTTCTTCTATAATAAAGTTACGGCAACTTTGTTAAATCACGTGTAATTTAATCGTTACAAGTCCGTTTTCTACGTTTTATATGTCCTCGGAATTGTAATAATATATACTAATATATTTTTGATAAGTCGACACATTTTATAACGCTTAAGACTCATTTTTGACTCGTAAAAAGTCGAGATTACATGCTGAATTTTCTGAAACAAATATATATTTCGTCGTCAAGCTTGAAAAATTCATAACTTCTTCGTTATAGCTCCGTTTTAATCCGTTCAAGCGGCCACGTTTTTGTTTTGAAGTGTATTTTCTAAATATCTAGCCCAAAATATTTTACAAACTGTCGGATTTTCCAGATTTTCAAAATAAGGACAGACCCTTTAGAAAACTTGTCGAAATGAGTTTTTCTCGCGCCAAACCTATTCTAACCAATTCAAAACAACTCCGAAGCTATTCAAATCCTACCATACACCTTCTTAGGGTGTCATGGGTTCCTAGACATCACCAAAGGGATATGTTTCAAGGATTCATTATAGGATAATTATATTACATAATAAGTAATAAAAACAACAAAAGTGGTATAAATTCATATGTAACATGCATGTTTCTTGCAAAATGATGAAATAACATAAAGATAAATATGAAAGAGTTATGAAGACCATGAAATGCTTAATTGAATGATTATGTGAAAGAAAGTGATGAAAACCTTATTAATCTATAGGTTTTTATTTCAAAACCTTACATAGATCACTAGTAAGACTTGTAAAATTACTTGATCTTGCAAAGATGATGAATTTTTCTTCTTGTTCTTGAGTTGGTCGAACCACCAAATGGATGAGAGGTTTTCTTGCATTTTACACCTTAAAACTATGTGTTGAATGTTTTATTTTTGTAAAAGTCTTTGTAGATAACAAATATCTAGTGAAAAAAATGAATATGTGTACAAGAGCTAGTCAAGATATTTTATAAAATTGGATGACATGTGGGGGAAGTCGGCAAGATAAAAAAGGGGAAGTAAAGTTGTGTATTTTTTTAGTTAAATGTAGTTAAAGTTATGTTATAATGTGTATTTTATACATTTAGTTAATTATTAAGTGTAGCGTTAGCCAGAAATCGATTTAATCGAACAAAATAAAATATATCGATGTCATAAAAATTATAAAAATACATTTCTCACAAATATTGAGTGAATAAATATTTATCGAGTTGAATTTACGAAAACCGTCGTAAATTTTACACATAACAATTTATATACAAAATAAATTGAAAACATCGGGTAAACTAATAATATAATTTTTATAGTCTTAAAATGAGTGTAAAAATATATTAGGATTATTTTTGGAAGTGTCGGATCAATATTCAAAATAAATGTTTACGCGATAGCGTTTATTTAATAGGAAAATAAACGTTTAATAAAAAATGCAAACCCATGCATAATATAGATATGAAATGATGTTATTGATGATATGTAGACTAAATCTAGTCTATATGAAATGTCCTCGATAAAATGTTCATGAATTCGCAGCTAAACCATTAAGGTTACGCGAATTTGATACTCGTAAACCTAATTTACGATAAATGATGAAATAGTGAAACTTGAATAGTGATTTTCAAAGTTTGTAAAATGACCTGAAATTACGAGTTATCACATTCGCCCAACCAAAAAGGAATTCGGTCCACGAATTCACCCATGTTAGGTTCTACAATGTTACTTTGTGAAAAGGTGAGGATATTTGAGTCGCATTGGGTGCGTCCAATGTTTTTCGAATCGCATCACGCCTTTCCAAGACGGGACTTTGAACATAAATTTGTTGCCAACTTGAAATTCTAATGGTTTGCGACTTATGGAACATACTTCAAAATTTTAAATCAGATATCGACGTAGCTTATCTAGTTATATGTTGTTATTTGTAACTGATTTTTGATTTGTACGATTTCCGTGTTGTTTCATGAATGAGTCATGGACTAATGAGTTGGACTTTCCTGATTTTGACCAGTGAATGAGTGATTGACACCTCAACCTTAGAGTGTCTCAATTGGTGTAGTCAATATGTTCCTGTGTTGACTATTGTTGTAAAGCAAATTGGTTCGATGAAGAATGATTTGCCTAATCATTTCTAGAAATTTACACATGCCTTAAGTATATGTTTTAATGTTTGAATTGTTCTCTTGCTCTAACCAATGAGCTGAGGATAACAGGCGGTACTCATGTCCTAGTAGGTTCCATGGGAAGATTGAAATGGTTATCAGGAGCCTAAGGTGAATCGAATAGCTTATAATAGGTACAACTGGAATTGATACCATGTGTCTCTTGCCAAATTTCAAAATGTTAAATCTGTCGAAAAGGATCTTATTGAAAAGAATAAATTATGGGTAACAATTGTGATTCCTTGCGCTTCTAATTCTAGCGGATGTCATGACTTGAGTCTTCCTTGCCTAAGGTGCTTAGTCTCCATGACTAAAATGTTTATTGTTTGATTATCGAAGTGTTTCCATGCTCTATGTTGTCAAGTCACAAAACCTTAAATATTTAAGTGATGTGGTGTAGTGGTTGATTTTCAAGATTTCTTCCGATATTGAGTGTTTCTAAAATATTTCATCACTTAGATTGTTATCATGCTAGCAAGAAAATAGATATCAGCTCATACTATGTCGAAGAATGTTTGTTCTAATTTCACTTGTAGATGGATAGTCATTGATTGTCCAATATGTTCAAACCTGTTGCATCTCTTGATATGAAAGTGAAGTTATCCGTAATTTCTAGAGAACATAATGCCTTAGAGAGAGTTTATATCGATAACCTTAACTTAACCAAATTTTCCTTTAAGGGAAACTCATTGTAGGGAAGTTCACATATTGTTGAAGCCATGTTTAGTGAAATGTTCTGTAGTCTCATTTAGAAGACTTGGTTTATCCCTATAGTGTTGCTTAGTGTGTATTCGCTTAGTACTAAATCTTATAACTCGGTCTTGCTAGTACTTTTGAAATGATAAAATTTGGCTTCTAGTCCAAAATATTGGTTCGGAATGTCTCGTGATGTCTTGAAATTTTTTTTTTTTTTTTTTTTTTTTTTTTTTTTTTTTGGAAGATCTCGCTACCTATTTCTAGTCCTTGTTGGAAATTCAAATCCTTTTATTGTTTTCTTGTATCGATGAATTCTCCTCATAGATGATATAGGAAGCCTTTCCTAAAAAGGTCACTCGTCAAATTCTAACTTATCGGTTGAGTGAGAGATGAATGGCGTAGGCTTCTATAGAGTGTTAACAAAAGAAATGTTTATGAATAATTTATCTGATTACAAAGCTTTGCTTTTGAGTGAAGATTGTTTTAAGAAATTTGAAATGTTACTTGTTTCTTTCATGACATAATTCTTCCTAAATTATACATAGGTGATCGGGCCATGTATAATCGAGGACAAATGATGTGATGCTTGGTTTTGTTGAAATGGTATTATGTTCCTCCAAGTTTTTTTTTTTTTTTTTTTTTTTTTTTTATGGTATTTAACGTTTTGTTTTGTAAAATAATAGCTCAATAATTTTTCGAGTAACATAAAAATTGTTTCGCATGATGATATTAAATCGTTGATAAAATGACTGAAAACCAATTGATAGGGTGGTAACGAAACAACTTGTTTTAAAACTTTATGAAACAATGTTTCTAAAATAGTGTAGAATAGCATGAAATAAAATTAAGTGAAATAATGTTATGAAGTAGTAGCAAAGTAACTTGAAATATAATTTGTTGAATGGTTTGTAGGATACACGGGGAAACCTCATAGAATGGTAACAGTTTCCTAATTGGTCAAGAATAAAGTTGGCCTAACCCCTAGTAAGATAGTGATGTATTGTCGCGAAATGATTGAAAATTGTGCAATTGGAATAGGGAATGAAATAAACAAAGGTTGTGATTATCGTGGAGATAATAAATGATAAAGATTACATTAGCTCCTGTCGGTGGTCTAATCATGTCTCAAGTGTAGGAGTAATAGGCTGTCTAGTAGCAACAACTTTGAAATTCTCGCAGTCCTCAAACCTATAAGATGGTGTAGTGTCTATAGTCTTAGTGATAGATGGTAATGATGTGTCAAATCATGCACGCTTCCCAAGCTGCAAGTTAGGCGTATGAATAGTGTCTATGAGATGTGATGGCACGGATGGTACTCTAGATGACCATGATGATGAAAATGATGACAATGATGATAATGGAAATCCTTGTGGTGAGTTAAGAAAATAGGTTCATTAGGACTAAGCCTATAAGTTCTAACAAATGGTATAATCAGTCCCAACAGAATGATAAAATTGTCCCGATCCTACGGTGAATCAATGGTGATCGTGATGGTGTAGGTGCAACTTCGTCCTCCTAAAGGGTTCGATCTCATCATCGATGTTATCGGTGTTGAGTCAATGATGTTAAAATTGTGATAGGGAATGACAGGGCATTCTCCATGTGAAAGTGATGGGATGGGTATCTGAAGGCATCTATGTGACAATCGATTTTGAAATGAAAGTAAATAACTCGCAAAATGTGCGTATGAAACCGCATGTATAATGACTATGCACTTATGATGAAATGATGAGATGCTATGATGATGTAGTTATAGTCTAAGGTCAATGATGCAACCTAGTTCTCTATAATCAAGCTCGATGCCAATATGTCACACCCCAAATTACATGCTTTGCAATGGAATGGAATTCCTAGGGATTGTTGTCATAGCATCACAATCACATTATATTGAGCGACCTAAAGTGTCGTTTGGAAAATACATCGCTTGATTTAATAAAAACATTCGAGTTACAAAGATAGGTCCCAAATGAAAGTTACTATGCGGAAAATAAGTTTGGTACAAGTCAAACGATGTTTTTAAAGTGTATAAATCCCATGTGAGACGCGTCGTCACCGCGACTCTATGATATGTCCACATGCATGCCATGAAGTGAATGCCTTAGTTACACGAAAATACATTGCTAAAAGTGTCAACACAAAGGTTGAGTGAGTTCATAGAGTTGTTGAAAATGAATAATCGACTACCACAAGTATAAATTATGTATGACAATGTCGTCACAAAATGATACAATTGCTTAAGCACATGACACGAAGCTTGACCGATGTTAAGCCCCAGCAGTGTTTTGCCAAACAACTCAAATAATGATAATGGCATGAAATGCATCCGTCCGGTTGGAATCCACCAACCCGGATGGAGGTGTCACCCTCGATAGATCTATCCACTCACCCTCGCTTCTATGAAATTAACGGTTCATGATTATGAAATGGGGACATTTAACTGGCAATGAGGTAACTTAAGCAATGTAATGAATTTGATATACTTGGCATCGTAATAAAATGATGTACAATGCATTCTCCCCCGTAGGTTTGAAATAAGTAAAAACTTGAATAAATCGGGGCTATGAAAACTCACCTGTTGCAATGATAATAATGATGTAATGGCAATACTGAAATGAGGCGCAACCTCTGACCGTGACCTATTATGAATGATATATTCTAATGTAAATCATGAAACAATGTCGTGCATGCAAATCCACATGTAATCTATACCACTTAGTACTAAGTAAGCCATAAAATGTACAAACTCATCTTAAGGGCGAATTAGTTTTAATTCCATGCGCCACTTCGGTGATAATTACCCGAAACACTAAGTGTTTACACTTATGCAAAAGTACGGTATAATGGACGATAATTAACACTAAATTCCTTGATTGGTGAACACAATACCTCGGTCAAAACTTTGATAATTTGATCTTTATGAATTGGTAACAAAAGTTTTTATTAAATTTATGCTACAAGATGAATGCATGACATCTTTGTACATATTTGATTGACCACATAAAATCAAAACTAGTACCCTTTTAAATTAAGTTATATGCCATCTAATTAAAATGAACACTTGAAGTTGCAATTTCGTCATGGCAAGATGCTTGGCTAGGTTGTGATGGAGAGGTAAATCTCTATGTAAAGTCGGACCTTACATGGACATATTTGCGAGTTCTTTAAGTTAGACACTTAAGTTGAGTAGGAAGTGAACGGACTCAATGGCATAAGATGGGATGAAACATGTTTATATTTGCAATAGCGTTGGAAAATATAAATCTCATAATGATCTAGGAGTTGGAAATTGTTTGCCAATTAATGTGCGACAGATTACCTTATTATGTGCTTTCGTTACTAGCGGATCAAGCGATGTAATGAATATATGATAATTTGGATCCTAGTTTTCAAGAAAAATTATATGGTTATATGTTTATATTACCGTTGGGTATATTTTATTTTCTTGAAAAGTGTATTATCGAAAATACTAATACTTGAACTTTTTCTCGTAGAAATGGCTCAAAACAACGATAACACTAACATTTGCTCTAAATTCTGCGTTCAAAACTTTTTGATCGAGAAAAGTTATTAGCTCTAAGAATTTCAATAATTGGCACCGCTCTTTGAGAATTGTCGTAGAGTTGTTGACCGTGAAATATCTTTATGAACCTTGCCTTCTTGAACAAGCGGTCCTCTGACTCTCAGTGAAAAGGACGAGTGGAAACCGGAGTATAAGCGTCATAATGATGTGGCTTGTATTATGTTGGGAACGATGGAATACGCTCTTCAAAAGCGGTTCAGCGTTATTTCCCATATAATATGCTCAATGAACTTGAACTATGTTTGAGAAACCACCGCCGTCGAGATTTATGACTTGACCAACGCATTACGGTGTAGGCGGGGAGAGGTAAACCCGTAAGTGCTCATGATTTGGAAATGAAAGGATACATGGATCAACTCAAGGCACTTGGCAAAACTTATGATGATGACATGGTGTGAATCGATTAATAGATCCCTTAACAAGGTTTTAATGGTTTTGTCGAAACTTCAATATGCACTGCGTGGGAAGACGATTCTTGACCTACACGCATTGCTAATTGACTATGAGAAAGGGTTACCTCAAAGGTTCCTACCTCCCGGTACTTGCTATTCGGGGTGGAAGGATTAATAAGCCAAAACCGCGTCGAACAACAAGAAGAGGAAGGGTAAGGAAAGGTTGACAAAGGTAAACAAGTTATGGCCTATCAACCACAACCCAAGAAGAACCCTGCGCCTAGGAAGGAAAATCCTAAAAAGGATCAAGCATGCCACCATTGCAAGACAGTTGGGCATTGGAAGAGAAATTGTGCTCTCTATCTTGACGTAATTCGGGAAAATAAGATGAAGTACTGACGCGTCCTCGGCGCCAGGTCCTTTAGGTAATTTATTTGTCATTGAATTATTTACTCTAAATCATAAAATTCACGGGTATATGATATCTTGGTTGTGGTATTCACATTTGTAATATACTACAAGGGTTTAGAGTGAAGAGGAAGCTTGCCTATAGGGAACAATATCTGCACGTGGAAATGGCGCACATGCAACTGTTGAAGCCATAGGAACGTTTAGTTTAGTATTGCCTTGACTTAGTAATGTTATTGAACAATTGTCATTCGCACCTTGTATAATTAGAGGTGTTGTTTCCTTTTCAGTTTTGTTGGATGATGGTTTTACTCATACTATTTCACGTAATGGAATTTCTGTTTCATTAAATGGTGTATTTTATTTTAAAGCAATTACTGTGAATGGTGTGTTTGAAATTGATGTGATTGGAAATGAATCTAACAAAGATAATAATTCGATGTTTTAGGATCGTAATATTTATTGTATTGATGATTCGGGTGGTCTTGGATGATGGAAATACATGATAGCCATTTTAGAGAGAGAAAGTAGAGAGATGGGTGTTCAAGCTAGAGACTTGCTTTGTAAAATGTAAAATGTTAGATTGAAAGCACCACCCTTTCCATGGATGGAAGGGGTATTTATAGTTACAAACATACCGTCCTCTTATCGGACTGTGGATCAGGCATACAGTAGGTAAAGACCCGTCCTTCCTCCACGGTGTTACACTACGCTAAACTACGCTACAAACTAACTAATTAACTACTTAATAACGTAAATAATGACAAGTCTACGAGCTAACATATGCTAGACCATAATTGGGGTGACCGACACTTTAACATGGAATTTCCAATTCCTAACAATCTCCCCCTAAGGGAGGTCACCCCATGAAATACGTTTTGCATCCTAGCATTCTATCATTGTCATTAGTTCTTGAGCTCATAGACTTCAATTCTTCAATTCCGCAATCTTTGTGCTTTTGTAGCGATTCTTCAAAGTCCGCATTGATTTGTACTTTTAGTGGAGGCCTTTAACTGATCCACATCTTTGATAATCTTCGACCTTTCATTGAGATCATCAGCCACAACAAATCTCTCTGGATCAACCATAGTTGTGTTGCCTTCATGTGATGTTGTGACTTTAGGACCGACATGCTCACACTTTCGGGATCATGACATCTTTCCATCGAGTGGCGGAAGCTTTACCGACTCATGATATTTGCGACAGCGTAGCGAAACATAGTATAAAAATATCGAGCCGGTTTACGTAGATATGCACCAGTCATGATTTCTTTAATTAAGTGTGGATCTTTGTGAGCATGCGACTTTGGATTGACTCCTCGATTACGATCAAGCTGCAACCGTCCAAATGTACCGCAAACAACGATCAACAATAAAATACACGAAAGTGTCTTTGATCACTTTCTTTGAATTGAGGTACACGGCCCACGGTTCCCGTTGATCGATACAAGTCTTGCTGTGATCGGTATAATTCGAAGAATCTCCTTGACGGGGTTTCGCGGATGTTCTAAATTTGTTCTCAAACCGGAACATCTCAAAGAAGACAACACGGAGTGAGTGAACCCGGAATTGAGATTCAGCGATTGATGAAAATTGATTTGAAAACAATCGCGTATTGCTTAGAAGAAAGAGTTTTGCAATCTGACGAATGTTTTATGAGAAAGATCAATTTTCAATCAAAATACTTTTGTATTTGAAAAGAGTACACATTCGATGTGCTAGATAAAAGAAGAGATTCACACATCGAATGGTTTTCCAAAAGCATTTTTTTTCAATCGGAGATAATTTTGAATTTGAAATATGAATACACATTCGATGTGCTAGAGAAAGAAGATTTGCACATCGAGCGGTTTTCCAAAAGTATTCGTCAATTCATTTCTGTACCAAGGTTGATTCACGGTGAATCGCCCCATCGTTCTATCCAGTTGTCACAAGCTTGATCTTTAGAAAAAATCTCACATGTCACCCACCAAGAGCTTGTTTGATATTAGCTCTAGAAGGATTTCCATCTTCATCGTGAATATTTTCATATCACTCGGATGTTCTGGCAATACCACAAGGATAATGCGTAGGACTCAAAGTATATTCTTACTTTTCACATTGTGTGAAACAGCAAGTCTTCATTAATTTTGTGTCCTAATGAGATATTGTGGATGATCTCTTGGCTCTAGACTCAATTGTGCACATTTGGTTCCTATTAGGAGACTAGGGAGAGGTCTCCTTCTTCAATATCAACAATCTCTAAGAGAAAGTCGATAGATTATGTCGGTTCCCGTGAGAATGAAACAAGCCCTTTTAAGAGAAACTTGAGTAGCTTGGGAAGTTTAGTGCGATCGTCCTTTGGGTCCATGACGTCTTGTCTTCAATACCGGTGTTACCTTAATAAACACCAGAGCATATGTATTGAACCGGTTCGCCCTAAGGTTGAATTATTGGAGGGCTATTTCTTTTCACTCTTTTCATATTCATTTCTTTTCATTCTTCACCCTTGGTGCTTACGAGACTTCATAACTAGAACCTTGTTGGGTTTATTCCATTACTAGCTCATCTCGATCCGCACTCTTCCCATATCTCACTTTTCTCCTTTTTTCATCATATCTAAGGACTCTACACTATCTAGTGGATTGTCCTCGGTAGATCCCTCCTCTCAAGGCGGGATCGTGGAACGAATACCTAACCTAACCATCCTTATAACACCATGCATAAAATAAATTGGTCGGTCTTTTGGAATTGTTCTTTCCTTCTCGAAACCAATTGAAAAATCATTTGGAAAAACAATCAAGGTACTTGTGATACGAGATCAAAGCATTTTGTACTTTAATAGTTTTGATCATTTAGAAAACCTCCCCCTCAACATGTGCATATGATTTAGAAATTGTTTAGCACATGGAGGCAAGAGGACTTTGAAATATTTTCTTTGATCACAATTTTCATAGAAAAAGCCATTTGATTTTCTTTGGTAAATTCTCCCCTCAATATGTGCATAGGATATTTGAAATCATTTTATCACATAGAGGAAAAGTTCTTTGAAGCATAATTACGATCACACAAGCCATTAAAAACCATTCGCTCCCCTCGATATGTGCATCAATATGAAAGAGTTTAACACATATTAGAGAACTAGCACTTTTGAATCAAATCGATCATCCATTTATCAAATTTCATATTAAATCACAAATTCTCCCCCGATCAAAAATATCAAACCCTTTGAGATTTTGGATCCAAAGTGATTTAATAAGGTTTGGAAAACATGGGAGAATATGTGCCTGATTAAAAACTCTTTTGGTTTTTGGTTAAATGCTCCTCCACAATCATGTGCATTATGTATTTTAAAATCGTTTGGCACATGAAGGAAGGAGTGCTTTTGAAACAATCACCCTTTAAAACCGTTTTGAGATTTAAATCACTATCTCTCCCCCGATCAAAAATTTCAAACCAATTGAGATTTTGGATCCCAATTGATTTAAATTATTTGGAAAGTTTTGGGGGAAAGACGTGGCAAGATTTAATTTTGAAAAACGACTTATAAGGATCAATATAAGACATTTAAAGATTGTTAGTTTCAGGTATGATAAGTTTTTAAGAGATCTTTTAAGTAAAATAAAACAGTTTCACAATCAAACAAGAACAGAAAAAATTTCATTTTGAAAGATCTTTGAGTTTTAAAGAAAATCATACCATGACATAACATTAAATCTTTAGATCACCACTTTATATCGTACAAATCGAAACTTTTGTGAAGAAATATCATTTAAAAATAATTTATTTTAAATCGCTCTCCCCCTCAATCGATGACCATAGTCGATGATTGAGTGACTTAAGTTTTGATAAAATGAAGTCCGGTGATTTTCAAAATTCAAAATTTAGTCCAATTAATTTTCAAAAACAATATTTTCTATTTTCAAAACAATTTTATTCAAATTTATCAAAAATTGTTTAAAAATGGTATCCTGCACAAAGATACATTAGTGGTTGAGAAGCTTTTGTTGTTGTTGCTGAGGGTTAGAAGAAAAACCGTCTGCAAATGAAGTGAGACTTCTTACGTTGCATTATAATGCCAACTGAGGTCAAATTAAGCTCCGTTTCTTCAATCACTTAGAAGAAAACCATCCGCCGATGCGATGACACCTCTTACGTTGCATTTATGCCAACTCTCCATTGAAGTCCAATTAAGCTCCGTTTCTTCATTTGTCAACCCAAGAAATAGTTACCCTTTCCTTTCGGCATCCAATCATCATATTATGTGGGATCCGGATCGAACATACTTATATACCAATATACCGCATATGTTAGTGGACACAAACGGATATATGGTGGTCGACATCACCCAAACACAATCGACTAATAACGATCAATCCAACATAACAATCGGATCATATAAGCATGGGGTTTATGTGTTAATCAAACTCTAATCATCTAATCCTAACAATCATATCCTAGGCACCTAGTCCTTCAACATAGGTTAACATCATTTATAATTAAGCACATTAGGATAATTTGATAAGTCTGATAGATGATATAAATTTGAAAACATTCTCCCCCTCAATCAATGACTCATTTTCTGAGAATTTTAAAAGCGCTGAAGTCATTGATTGAGTTTGCAAATTTAATAAAAACTCTGAATCTGATTGTTTTTAAAGCAACTCATTAACCACCATTTTGTTAAAAACAACAAATATTTTTCTGAAGAATTTTTGAAGGAAAAATATTTGAGTGGGAACAGCAGTCCTTCGACATACTTTCCTCATATTGATTTAGAATAAGTGCACAAAATGTTTGAAAATTGGTTTAGCGCAACACTTTCCTTTCTTTGAAGAGCGGGTTGCTATCTGAAATAATAGCAAGCCGTTGTTTTAAGCACGGGTTACAGTTTGAAATAACTGTAAGCCATAGTTTTAGACATGTTTTGAAAAGAATATTTACACCTCTGCTCGAACTTCATCTATGGTCCCGTGCCATTATTGAATGACATTTCTAAGACCGCAGATGTTATCGATATCGGAAGACATGTCTTTAGAAAACAATATTTTGGTCTTTTCAAAATTTATGATTTTATGGGTTTTGTTGATTTTATATTTTCTATTTTGTTTTCTTTGGTTTTATATTTTTGTATTTTGGTTTTCGATAAATATATACAAAGATAGAAGATGATATAGTTTAAAAGATGATTATCGAGTACCGAGATAAGGATATTGAAAGACGTCGTAGAAGATAGAATTCATCATCTCTTAAACTTCCACCACCAAAGCTTCGAGGCTCCGAATAGAAGATAGAACATGAGCCTTTGAGAAAGAGAGACTTTGGCGACTTCCCCAAACCAAAAATCCATTAGATGAGCGATTCAAGCTCTATTTCAAGCTTGCCTTAGCCAGTGCAGAGATGCACACCATTATCATAAATCATTGCTCCTTTTTAAGAACGATAATCGGGATTCTTCGTTCGGGGTTATATCATCAACAAGAACAGCAACGTGTCATCCCACTCATAAATAATCTTCTCAAATTTCATAACCACTGAAGACTGAAGCAATCCATTCCAAAAGGTGTCAAGAGACCACTTCCCCCGAGTAGTTGAATTTGATGCAGTCAATCTCTTAGACTAGAGCTCACGAACCCGAATACACATTTACCCAATGACAAAGAAACTTATACCATCGAAGTAGCAGATTAAGTCCAATAGCCAAAGAATAACCCCGATGTATACTTTTCTCTCCCCCTGAAGAAAGTGTATGAAGCTCAAGAACCCGAAGTACCTGAATGCCCAAAGAGAGAATAACCGATAACATTGAAGAAGCGGGCGAATCACGATTATCCTGCGGATGACAATCTCTGGATGTCCACTCTGGAATAAGTGATTATATCTCGAATCACCGATTAAGCCCTCAAGTAAAACAAATGAGCATCCCCAATGTACACAATCTCTCCCATGATGATTGTGATAACATCAAAATCATCACACACTTGTGTACCTCTTTTTATCTTGAAACTTTCTCTTACATCACTTCCCCCACGTCGTTGGAATAATAACACTAAAAGCCTTGATGAGTAAAACCTTGAGTTTCTCTGTGGTCATGACATTTGTTTTCCTGGGATATCTTCAATCACTTAGAAGTATTAAGTTCATCAAGTTTACTCGCCATGAGTCAAACCTTGAGTTTCTCTGCGGTAATAACATTTGTCTTCCAGGAATATCTTCAATCACTTAGAAGAATTAAGTTCATCAAGTTTACTCGCTTTGTGTTTAGATGTGTGTCTCCTTCCCCTTTGCTGGTTTTGACACTTTAGAATCAGCAACTCATTGTAAGTCCGTATACTAGAAATTTGTTGAGAAGAACATTTGTAATATTGTGGGAATCAACATGCTGAAGTAGAATGTGAGCAAGTCTAATTGGGGATTAAATAAAACATTTCACCTTCCCCCAATTAGTGCTCTCCCTAAACCGACAATCTTTATGATGAATGCTTGAATTAATAAGAAGTCTTTAGATCGTTAAATGCAACTCGTCTTTAGTCTTCTAACATGTAGCGAAAATGTAGAACCGATGTAGACTCGACCTTCTTCAAGATTGTCCGGTTGGGAATAGATAGTTAACATCTTCAACTCACACCAAAAGCATCCCGATTAACTTACATCTTGCAAATCCCTTAACTAAAATCCTCCCAATCAAACAAAACGAGAAAGATGTTCATCAAGGAAATCAACAATCTGCCGCATAGCGAACACACAAGATGGTAACACCAAACTACCAATCACATCAAACAAGAATAGAGATTGTTCGAATCATCATGTTGATGTATCGTGAAGCATTAACCGGAAGCACTTTGTCGATAAACTCATCAATCCGAGTGAAGATGTCAACCAACGACTCTTAGAAGAAACTCCATGTAACGATGACCCGATAAGAAGAAGATCGGTTCTTACATGAGTTTGGAGCCGTTTGACCATTTATTCTCAGAAATCAATCAACCATGCAAAAATTTCACACTTCTTCTCCCCCTCAAGAATTGCATACGGAGTTGCCATTCTTGATTGAATAAGTGAATATCTTTACCAAATGTAGTCTATTCACACTTCTCCCCCGCAAAATTAGCACATGATGTCCCCATCGACATTATAGTTGAGCAAGTGGAATAAGAAAACAATCAACAGTAGCCCGTTTCAATTGATGACTGAAGCGCATGGAAAAAGTATGAAGCATGTTGATGAAAATGGTCATAATAAGAAGATTTCTCTTCTTCCGAAGATAAAGCGCACTAAAGCGTACAATTTTCTTTTCTTTAGAGTACGAGGTTTGAACTGAAGTATTCAAACATCATAGGAAGATTTCTCTTCTTTCGAAGATAAAGCTCACTGAGACGTACACTTTTCTTTTCTTTAGAGAACGAGGCTTGAACTATTGTGTTCAAACGTCATTATCTCTCTCTTTTCATCATCTCATGGTAAAACATGTAATCACCCCATTATCATTCAGTAGGCTCTTTGTTGTGACAACTGATGGAGAAAACCCAATATGACCAATTTGACCATGAAGTAAACTAACCCGAACTCGTGACTTAAACTTGCACATATGTAACAAAGAGTGGTGCCGAGACTTCATCCTCCATTGAATCTCTAAGTACTCTATACTCTTCATCCAACCAACCATCAAGTATAAGACGTACATCACCTCTTGAAAATCC
The DNA here is from genome assembly GCA_022545495.1 of Chrysanthemum lavandulifolium. Lineage (NCBI taxonomy): Eukaryota > Viridiplantae > Streptophyta > Magnoliopsida > Asterales > Asteraceae > Chrysanthemum > Chrysanthemum lavandulifolium. The sequence continues at coordinate 213,457,040 of CM040238.1, forward strand.
ACAATTGAATGTGACACTGAGCACTACAACGTAACTCCTTAAAGTGATAGTTATTTTGTGATGGTAAGAGCCCAATTCCCCCAAGTGGTAAAAGAAAAGGTAAAAGACACCCAACAATAACTAGATTTCCAAGTCTTCATTTTTAATGATAAGCTTGAACAAGGATCTTGAAGAATCTTCATCCATCCATCCCCGATACCTTCAGATACTAAGTACACTCGCCTGTGATATTTCACTTCAACCTCAAATAAATAATAGTGAATTAACCCCGTTGTCACATCTTCTAGTTAAAAGCTTAATTCTAGCCTCCTTTGACGTTTTAAGTGAACTCTGATAATGGTTTTCATCCCGACCATGGTTAAAAGCACATAACCCCATAAAACCTTATAATAACCAAACTGCCATGAGGACAATCCAAAGACACACCCAATTCATGAAGTACACCCTTTTATCCATTCATCGTAGTAGAAACCGTAGCACCAGCATCAAATAAGATCCCAAAATACGCTTTCCTTTCTCCAGGATGGTTCCATCATCACGGGATTTTACAATTCTATAGTTTAAACCGAGAAATAGTTTCTTTCGCGGGATTTTACAAAACCAAGAATAAACCATGAGATCGAACCGAAATGCCCTTTACTTATATCGAATGATTCCATTGTCACGGATTTTACAAGTCTATGATTTAAACCAAGAAATAGTTTCTTCATGGGATTTTACAAAATCAAGACAAAACCGTAAACAATGTCGACTTGAATGTGTAATGACAACTTTGGTTTTGGTGAATATCTGCTTTTAGGGAACATCACGGTTCATCGGTTCATTGTCCAACATCAACAATATCATCAACTATCCAATAAACACTTTGGAAAACACATCATTCACGCATTCTGTCGGCTAATGTTGTGACCACCTGGAGAAGTAAACCCGATAAACCAAACTTGATCATGAAGTAGAATTCCCAAGATTTGTTACTTAAACTTGTACTAATCCTCGTGAAAAAGAAACGGTGTACCCAATGAACAAAACATCTTGACATATCCTCAACTGCGTGAGACACCGAAGTGATAGCTACGCTGTGGGTTAAGCGAGAAAGAATCACAACCGTAACTAAATAGCCAAGCCTTTATCACACTCAATAAATGCCCAAACAAGTCATCTTCGCGGAAGGGTAGAAAGAAAGAAGACGAAATAAGTAAACGCACTCGGAAAAACTTTACTTCAAATCCCAAAGAGAAATATCGTTCAAACAACCCCGTAGTCATTAAAGTCCAATCATCAATTCAAGCCGTGACAATAGTCTCCGTGAAAATGTATACCCCAAAGTACCAGATCCCATAGCTCAACAACTCACATCATCAAAACTTATATTACAACACATGTCATAATTTACTCTCATCGAATCACAAATCACATCTTACTATACAATGCATACCAAAAAACCCCATGAAGCTTCAAACTCGGTCCATGTAAAAAATCATTTATAGCAATAAATCTGTCCATGCCTATGAGTGAGATTATAACTTCAAAGCCCAAATCATTAATAAAATCCCTCCCAACCATCATTAATAAAAGAAAATAACCCGATTCAACTCACAAACCGCACACCGAACCAAACCCACAATCAAATACTCAACGTAAAGTTTAACTCACAAATATCTCATAGTTAATTATCACCTGATCCAGACAACCACATTATTGAAATCTCATAAGTCTTAGAAATCACGATTAATTAAACTGTTAAACCTGATCCACCACTTATACTCCCACGATTATAAAAGCCTAGAGCCCATGTTTAAATAATTCGAGCCCATATAACAATTAACAGCACACGGCCCATTCACATACTTACAACCATGTCCGGTCCAATAAAACAAGATAATCGATCCATCAGAATGTAACCCTAATAACATGGGGACTATAAAAGGCTCATAACACTCTTAACCCTAAAGTCTCTCCACTAAAACACGCGCCCCCATTCACATATTCTGCTACTCACATAAAAAAAATCTCTCTTCCAAACCCAAATCACTCTTCAGTCATCCCCTACTTTCGCACGCAGCAATAAAAAATCTTCTAACAACTTAATCATCTTCTTATAACACCAATTAACCTCCTGCTCCCTTTAATTAGACTTTTATCAGAAACAATAATGGATATGAGCACCGTTGATTATTAGTTCCAAATGATGACCTCGCCACAGGGATGGCATGAGGCTCATCGACATAGCCATAGGGATGGCAACGAGGTCCATATTTCGACTTCAATGTCCAAGGAAACAAGTAAGAAAGCACAATCATGATTCTATTAGAATAAATAATTTTCATTCACACGAGCCAAAATAATGAACTAACATACTTGTTAAGTTCATTACTTTAAACTCGTATAGTATCAAATACTTTGGTCAATGAAAATATTCGTTCAATTACACGGACACCTGAGATCTCTTGAAGATTTTGATATCGAAACCGGTCTTGAATTGAGACTTGGATAATTTAGTATCTGATCGAATCAATTAAAAAAAGCGTGTTTGCTTGTTTCTTTTCATGTCATGTTTGAATATTTACTGATGAGTTAGATTGGATCTATGATGGATTTCTTTAGTGTGAACAATCATTTATGGTTGAATAATCATTGAGAATCACATGAGAAAACGAGATCTATAATCATTTTGTTGTTTCGAGTCATTGATATGAATGAGAGTTGGATATGTTTCGAGTCTTAGTACTGGAATAATACTAAGTTGATGTTTTGATATGGTCTTTATCTGTTATAAATGATGTTGGACTGATGATGTTATGAAACTGAGGTCAAGTCGCTAACAAATTTTTTCGAGAGCAAGTCGCTACTTATTTTAAACCATACAAGTCGCTATTGACTCAATAGTCAATAGTCAAGTCAAGTCGCTAGATTAATTGTATGTCAAAACACACAAGTTGATAACCTTTTTGAGTCAATTCTCTAACCATTTTGAGTCAAGTCGCTATTATAAACCCAACTCGCTTTTGACTCAATAGTCACAAAGCTGTATATGCACAACTCGCTTCCAGTTTTTCATTACTTCCCAAGTTGCTAACTTGAAGCAAGTCGCTACATGATGGTCAAATCGCTACGACTTGTAAAGACAAGTCACTAGCAAGATTCAATGAATCTGGACAAATAGTGACAAGTCGCTAGCAAGATTTAAGACTTTTTCCGATGAGTTTTCCGATCACTTTTCTGATTAAGTTTATAGCAAACCCATAAATATTGCAATGAAAAGCATTAATAATACTCATTAGACCAAGAAGCATGACCACTGAGTTTGGTACAAAAACAATTCACAAAATTATGTTACCTAGAAAAAGCAACAAAAACTGCTTCATATGACTGTTTTGACCACATAAGAAAATGACCATATCATAAAAATGACCACATCATAAAAACTGCAGTATACAAAAAACGGTAATAAACCATTTTTAAAGAAAGTTTTAAAAACAGTTTTAACAACCACTTTAAGAACACATCATATCCAGCTCAAACATTAAAAGTCAGTAACAAACCGTGTGCAACAAACCGTTTAAAGCCATACGAATCATCAAAGGACAACATAACCTTGGCTCTGGTACCAATTGTAGGATCGTAATATTTATTGTATTGATGATTCGGGTGGTCTTGGATGATGGAAATACATGATAGCCATTTTAGAGAGAGAAAGTAGAGAGATGGGTGTTCAAGCTAGAGACTTGCTTTGTAAAATGTAAAATGTTAGATTGAAAGCACCACCCTTTCCATGGATGGAAGGGGTATTTATAGTTACAAACATACCGTCCTCCAATTGGATTGTGGATCAAGCATACATTGGGTAAAGACCTGTCCTTCCTCCACGGTGTTACACTATGCTAAACTACGCTACAAACTAACTAATTAACTACTTAATAACGTAAATAACGACAAGTCTACGAGCTAACATATGCTAGACCATAATTGGGGTGACCGATAATTTAACATGGAATTTCCAATTCCTAACAGATGTTTAGCATTAATAAGAAAATAAAGTTAGACTTGAATTCTTCTTATCTTTGGCATTGTAGACTTGCTCATATAGGCAAGGCTCGCATGCATAAGCTGCAACAAGAAGGGCTTTTGCAAAATATCAATGATGAATCATTTGATAAATGTGAGTCATGCATATCTGGGAAGATGACGAAGAAACCTTTTCATAGCAATATGGAGGGGCTTCGATCTACTTGGTCTTATTCATACTTGATATGTGGACCACTTAGACATGTGTCAAAGAAAGGTGCTAGCTACTTCTTAACCTTCTTGATGATTTGACCATTAAGGTTATGTTTATTTACTTAAGCATAAACATGAAGTGTTTGAAACATTTAAGGTTTTCAAAGTCAAGTAGAACGCAATTGGGAAAGAAGATTAAAGCTCTTGATCCGATAGAGGATGCAGTATCTAAGCCAAGAGTTTAAAGATTACTTAGGCGAGAATGGAATTGTCCATAATCTCACTTCTCCATATACTCCACAACAAAATGGTGTACATGATACGATCTATATTTAATCTTACTACTCTACCTTTATCCTTTTGGGATTATGCTTTGGAATCACCGTTCGCATTCTTAATATGGTTCCCACAAAGAAGGTTGATAAGACACCATATGAAATATGGCATGGTAAAGCTCTAACTTTGTCTTATTTAAAGGTGCGGGGTTGCGGGCGTATGTTAGGCGTGACTCACAGATAAACTCCAACAAAGATCCGTAAAGTGTATCTTTGTAGGATACCTTAAGGAAACTATGGGTTACTACTTTTACTATCAAACCGAAAATAAAGTAATTGTTGCTAGGTATGGAGATTTTCTTGAAAGAGATCTCGTATCTCAAGAATTCGGTGGGAGATTTTATGATCCGGAAGATGATCAAGAAGATGCATTACCTTCTAAAAACACTAACGTACTTCGGTAGAGCACGATAGTCCGGGTCCTCCACGGAAGTTGATGTGATTCCGTTCAGTAGATCAGTAAGGTCTACACGTGCACCTGAACGTCTATGTCTTAACGTAGAGGTTGAGGAAACTATGTTAGAGATCTTGGAGAGCCTACTAGTTATAAAGCTATCATGGCAAGTCCCGATAAGGAAAATGGCGAGTTGTAATGAATGAGGAAATGCAATCCATGAGAGAAAATGAAGTCTGGGAAGAGGTTGACTTTCCTCCAAATGCCACGGTGGTTGGAAGTAAGTGGCTCTATAAAACTAAGACTAACATGGATGGCAATATACACGTCTATAAAGCTCGTCTAGTTACGCAAGGTTTTACTCAAACTTATGGCATTGATTACGAGGAGACCTTTTCTCCTACAGCGGACATTAGAGCTATTAGAATTCTCATAGCTATAGTGGCATACTATGACTATGAGATATGGCAAACGGATGTCAAAACCGCCTTCTTGAAAGGTCGCTTAGATGAAGACATCTATATGAAGCAACCTGAGGGGTTCGTGAATCCACAATTTCCAAACCGTGTATGCAAACTTCAAAGGTCCATTTATGGATTGAAGAAAGCATCAAGGCAATGGAATAAGAGATTTGATGAAGAAATCAAAAGGTATGAATTTATTCAAAATCTTGATGAGCCATGTGTATATCACAAAGTTAGTGGGAGTGATGTAATTTTCCTAATTCTTTATTTCGATGACATATTAATTATGGGAAAAGACATTCCAAGTTTGCAAAATGTTAAGGCATATCTTGGGAAGTGTTTTTCAATGAAGGATTTAGGAGAAGTCATACATTACAGGAATCAAGATCTCCGAGATAGGTCAAAACGGTTAATTGGTTTAAGTCAAAGCGCTTACATTGATAAAATATTGAAGAGATTCAATATGCAAAATTCAAGAAAGGATATTTGCGATGGAAGTAAAGCATGGCTTATGTAGCGAGATGTATGCTTCAACACCTTGAAGTGGCACGCATGCGTAAAGTTCCTTATGCTTGGTTGTAGGATCTATTATGTATTGTGAGATGCATAAGGCCGATGTGGCGTTCGCTCAAAACATGACCGGTCGATATCAATGAATCCGGTGAACTTCTTTGGATTCTTTGTTAACATATTCTAAAGTATCTTAGGAATACTAAAGATATGTTTTTAGTGTATGGTAGAAATCCGACGAGCTTGGTGTTACTGAGTTAATGTGATGCGTCTGGCGGTGTGATAAAGATGATACGAAGTCTCGACGGGTTATGTCTTTGTCATCAATTGAGGAGCGATTATTGGAAGAGCAAGAAGCGGATCGATTGCGATGTCTGCGATGAGCGAATACATAGTGCTTGAAGTCGCAATGGAGGTTGTTTGGATTAGGAAATTCATTTTAGGGCTTGGTGTTATGCCTTCAATTGAATCGCCTATTGATATGTATTGTGGCAATTACTGCGCAATCATATTTGCCAATGAACACAGGTCATGAAGGCACGGGGCATTTTCTCTGAAAATATCACTATGTTCGGAACAAGTCCGTGAAGGTGAAATTAATCTATTGAAAGTTCACACGGATGATAACTTAGTGATCCTTTCACTAAGGCTTTAGCTAAAGACAAGCTTATTGGACTTGCCAATAGAATTGGACTTCGTTTAGCTAATAGTTTCATGCATAAGCGTGATTAGTATTTGGATAAAGGATATTGTAAAACATTTATTATTTTGATGAAATAAAGTTTGGATTATGTTTATTTTTATTTATAATATTGTTGTCATATATTTGCATGTTTAATCAAGAAATAACTAAGTTATTTTAAATGTCCGTTAATCGATTAATGATATGGGAGTATCATTAAATTAAGACAAATCTGAGAGATGTGGTAGAATATACTTGAAAGTATATTGATGAGAATGCATACCAATTTCAGATGATATTCAATGAATTGAATATAGGACTTATCCCAACTACATAATTTACTTTGTGGATATTGTTATAAGTAAATTGTGAATAGTTATCCTCAGACTTGAGATACTAGATAAGTGTCATGAATGTAGTGCATTTATGTGAAGCAACTTAAAGCTATACGTAATTGGTAGTCATAAGGGTTGTTTTCAGAAATGTTACGAAGTTTATGGGTTATTCTTGTAGTCAAAATAGAATTTGTTCCTTCAAATTTATTTGGAGTTTAATACTGCTGGGCCCCTCGTAGGGTTGACAAGATGTTTGTACGGCCGCACCCAAATCTCCCCTAAATATGTTTAGATGATTCGGTAATCTTGGTCAATCACTTACAACGAGAAACAAAATAGTTTTATAAAGAATGACTTAATTCCATATCTTTATTTAACGTGGTATTAGAAACAAAATAATAATAATAATGAGAAATCATTAAAAGGTTTTCCAGGAGCCTTACTCAAGTCGTACTTGAGGCATCGAAGTGTTGCGAGACGCTAACCGATGTGATCACTCTATTAAGATATATCCAAGTGGGAGCTGTTAGTTTTATGGATATAAATTAGTAGATGTGAGTTAGGATCGAACTTGAGACCATGGGATTGCACACTTTACGTATGAGAATTAAAGTTAAATAATTAAATATAAATATTGTATTTATTTATTTATTAAACGAAATAACTAATGGACGTTAAGTAATTAATGTAATGGATTAACGGGCGTTAAATGTATTTGGAAAAGGACTAGATTGCAAAGTTTGGGAAGGTTCCAGAATCCCTTGTGGAGGTTTAGAACCGTTCGGCCAAGAGGAAAAGGAAACCCAACCCAACTTGACTCAAACTTGTTCAACAAGTTTAGATGAGTATATATACAAGGCTAGGGGTCTTGTGTTTGCATCTCTTGTACTCATAAGCTAAAAACCTAAAACGTTTGTGTGTGTTTTGCTCTAAACTCGATCAAGCAACCCTCTGGGATCGATCCATCACTTTTCCATTAAACAAGTTATTTGGTTTGATAAAACTAGCATTACTTTAATTTGTTTTAGTACGTGTGTACAAGAACGTGGTAATAACACAATATTGTTATTATTCTTGGATTGAATTACAAAACGGTAAGGGGTAATTCACATAATTCTAATTAAATCAAATTAGGGTTCTTCCATTGCTAGTTTGTGGAATTGATTCTTGTTCGGCTAGAATCAAGAAAAGGTATGCATATTCGTTTATGTTAATTAATTGTTCATTAATAAATACTATACGCTTCCGCTTGAATACTTTGATGTTTTGTGGTTATTTATTTGAATGTCATGTTATCTAATTCCAACAGAATCGTCCCCGGGAAAAGTGGAAACGTTCCTTCGATTGAGGTACGCCGATCCTTATCTAGGAAATGTTTGGGGAAACGTTTTTGGCCCCAAAATTCACATTTCCTTAAAGATGGTGAAATTTGAAGAAATTGGCGAAGCATGTATAAGTTACAGTTTTCTGATGAGATGCATTTTGATGAGAAAGATGAAGTGATAATGATTTTGACTGGTCTAGTGTTAGAGAGAGAAAGACATTTTGTTTTATGAAGTCACGTGGGGTGTTCATATTACAAATTTTCTTTTACCAATTTTAAAATATTTCATTAGGTTGTTTTAACTTCAAAGTTGTCTTACAAAATACAATAAGTTATGTATGTGCAATATTTAGTATAGAATAATTAACCAAATCAGTTTTTAGTATGCAATATTTATAGCACAAGGTATCAAACATATACGATAGACAGTGTGTTTTTAGTATACAATATTTATTTGAGGCATTTTGAATGTTGCGTAATACTCCGTATTTTTTTAGGACAATTTGCCATATAATAAAATATTATAAAATATATTGACGTTTCCTTGCCGTATCTGTTTCTTGAATTTTAAGATGTTGCCATTTCTCGGTACCCGTCCCAGTCCCCGTCCCCGTTTCCGTCCCTGTGCAACTTAGATTATTATGTTCTTTTTACACACAACCAAGTATCGTTAACTGTGAATATTTGAATGATAGTAGTATATGTTTATCTATTTATGTATAAGTAATTAAACACCTCAGAATAAGACACTTGCTACTACTGGATTACTTTGAATTCTTGAATGCGCTTATAAGCCAATAACTAATCAAGCAACTTAAAATTAAATAAACAACTCATGCGTCTTTTGAGTATTCTAAATATTGGGTAAATCACCATCGACCCACTATGACCCATCACAACCCACTACGACCCGGTCAACGAAAGTCAACCAAACAAGTCAGACTTTAAAAAGTCAATGAAGCGATTATATAAAAGCGGTTATATGACAGTTATGAAGTAATCGCCATATCCCTGAACCAACACAATGATTCATTTGTATCTTTTCGGTATGTATAAATAGATAGAATGATGTATGAACAAGAATATGATTTTATATAAAGTTAGACTTGAATTCTTCTTATCTTTGGCATTGTAGACTTGCTCATATAGGCAAAGCTCGCATGCATAAGTTGCAACAAGAAGGGCTTTTGCAAAATATCAATGATGAATCATTTGATAAATGTGTGTCATGCATATCTCGGGAAGGTGACGAAGAAACCTTTTCATAGCAATATGGAGAGGCTTCGATCTACTTGGTCTTATTCATACTTGATGTGTGGACCACTTAGACATGTGTTAAAGAAAGGTGCTAGCTACTTCTTAACCTTTCTTGATGATTTCACCGTTATGGTTATGTTTATTTACTAAGCATAAACATGAGGTGTTTGAAACATTTAAGGTTTTCAAAGTGAAGTAGAACGCAATTGGGAAAGAAGATTAAAGCTCTTCGATCCGATAAAGGAGGCGATATCTAAGCCAAGAGTTTAAAGATTACTAAAGTCGAGAATGGAATTGTCCAGAATCTCACTTCTCCATATACTCCACAACAAAATGGTGTACATGATACGATCTATGTTTAATCTTACTACTCTACCTTTATCCTTTTGGGATTATGCTTTGGAATCAGCTGTTGGCATTCTTAATATGGTTCCCACAAAGAAGGTTGATAAGACACCATATGAAATATGGCATGGTAAAGCTCTAACCTGTCTTATTTAAAGGTGCGGGGTTGCGGGCGTATGTTAGGCGTGACTCGTGAGATAAACTCCAATAAAGATGCGTAAAGTGTATCTTTGTAGGATACCCTAAGGAAACTATGGTTTACTACTTTTACTATCAACGAAAATAAAGTAATTGTCGCTAGGTATGGAGATTTTCTTGAAAGAGATCTCGTATCTCAAGAATTCGATGGGAGATTTTATGATCGGAAGATGATCAAGAAGATGCATTACCTTACGAAAACACTAACGTACTTCGGTGAGAGCTCGATAGTCCGGGTCCTCCACCGAGGTTGATGTGATTCCGTTCAGAGATCCGTAAGGTCTACGTGCACTGACGTCTATGTCTTAACGTAGAGGTTGAGGAAACTATGTTAGGAGATCTTGGAGAGCCTACTAGTTATAAAGTTGTCATGGCAAGTCACGATAAGGAAAATGGCGAGTTGCAATGAATGAAATGCAATCCATGAGAGAAAATGAAGTGCGGGAAGAGGTTGACTCTCCTCCAAATGCTACGGTGGTTGGAAGTAAGTGGCTCTATAAAATTAAGACCGACATGGATGGCAATATACACGTCTATAAAGCTCGTCTAGTTATGAGGTTTTACTCAAACTTATGGCATTGATTACGAGGAGACCTTTTCTCTCTGTAGCGGACATTAGAGCTATTAGAATTCTCATAGCTATAGCGGCATACTATGACTATGAGATATGGCAAATGGATGTCAAAACCGCTTCTTGAAAGGTCGCTTAGATGAAGACATCTATATGAAGCAACTCGAGGGTTCGTGAATCCACAATTTCCAAACCGTATGCAAACTTCAAAGGTCCATTTATGGATTGAAGAAAGCATCAAGGCAAATAAGAGATTTGATGAAGAAATCAAAAGGTATGAATTTATTCAAAATCTTGATGAGCCATGTGTATATCACAAAGTTAGTGGGAGTGATGTAATTTTCCTAATTCTTTATTTCGATGACATATTAATTATGGGAAAAGACATTCCAAGTTTGCAAAATGTTAAGGCATATCTTGGGAAGTGTTTTTCCATGAAGGATTTAGGAGAAGCTGCATACATTCTGGGAATCAAGATCTACCGAGATAGGTCAAAGCGGTTAATTGGGTTAAGTCAAAGCGCTTACATTGATAAAATATTGAAGAGATTCAATATGCATAATTCCAAGATAGGATATTTGCCGATGGAAGTAAAGCATGGCTTATGTAGCGAGATGTGTGCTTCAACACCTCCTGAAGTGGCACGCATGCAGAAAGTTCCTTATGCTTCGGTTGTAGGATCTATTATGTATGATGTGAGATGCGTGAGGCCGATGTAGCGTTCGCTCAAAACATGACCAGTTGATATCAACGAATCCGGGTGAACTTCATGGATTGTTTGTTACATATTCTAAAGTATCTTAGGAATACTAAAGATATGTTTTTAGTGTATGGTAGAAATCCGCACACGAGCTTGGTGTTACTGATTCTTGTGATGCATCTGGCAGTGTGATAAAGATGATCTGAAGTCTCGGGCGGGTTATGTCTTTGTCATCAATGGAGGAGCATTGATTGGAAGAGCAAGAAGCAGTACGATTGCGATGTTTACGGCGAAGCCGAATACATATCTGCTTTGGAAGGCTGCAATGGAGGTCGTTGGATTAGGAAATTCATTTCGGGGCTTGGTGTTATGCCTTCAATTGAATCGCCTATTGATATGTATTGTGGCAATTCTCACTGCAATCATATTTGCCAATGAACACGAGTCATGAAGGGCACGGACATTTTCATGAGAAATATCACTATGTTCGGGAACAAGTCCGTGAAGGTGAAATTAATCTATTGAAAGTTCACACAGATGATAACTTAGCTGATCCTTTCACTAAGGCTTTAGCTAAAGACAAGCTTATTGGACTTGCCAATAGAATTGGAATTCGTTTAGCTAATAGTTTCATGCATAACTGTGATTAGTATTTGGATAAAGGATATTGTAAAACATTTATTATTTTGATGAAATAAAGTTTGGATTATATTTATTTTCATTTATAATATTGTTGTCCTATATTTGCATATTTAATCATTAAATAACTAAGTTATTTTAAATGTGCGTTGTCGATTAATGATATGGGAGTATCATTAAATTAAGACAAATCTGAGAGATGTGGTAGAATATACTTAAAAGTATATTGATGAGAATGCATACCAATTTCAGATGATATTCAATGAATTGAATATAGAACTTATCCCAACTACATAATTTACTTTGTGGATATTGTTATAAGTAAATTGTGAATATTTATCCTCAGACTTGAGATACTAGATAAGTGTCATGAATGTAGTGAATTTCTGTGAAGCAACTTAAAGCTATACGTAACTGGTAGTCATAAGGGTTATTTTCAGAAATGTTATGAAGTAACTGCCATATCCCCTGAACCAACACAATGATTCATTTGTATCTTTTCAGTATGTATAAATAGATAGGAATGATGTATGAACAAGAATGACAGATTTTATATAAAGTTAGACTTGAATTCTTCTTATCTTTGGCATTGTAGACTTGCTCATATAGGCAAAGCTCGCATGCATAAGCTGCAACAAGAAGGGCTTTTGCAAAATATCAATGATGAATCATTTGATAAATGTGTGTCATGCATATCTGGGAAGGTGACGAAGAAACCTTTTCATAGCAATATGGAGAGGGCTTCTGATCTACTTGGTCTTATTCATACTGATGTGTGTGGACCACTTAGACATGTGTTAAAGAAAGGTGCTAGCTACTTCTTAACCTTTACTGATGATTTCAGCCGTTATGGTTATGTTTATTTACTTAAGCATAAACATGAGGTGTTTGAAACATTTAAGGTTTTCAAAGCTGAAGTAGAACTGCAATTGGGAAAGAAGATTAAAGCTCTTCGATCCGATAAAGGAGGCGAGTATCTAAGCCAAGAGGTTAAAGATTACTTAGCTGAGAATGGAATTGTCCAGAATCTCACTTCTCCATATACTCCACAACAAAATGGTGTACATGATACGATCTATGTTTAATCTTACTACTCTACCTTTATCCTTTTGGGATTATGCTTTGGAATCAGCTGTTGGCATTCTTAATATGGTTCCCACAAAGAAGGTTTATAAGACACCATATGAAATATGGCATGGTAAAGCTCCTAACCTGTCTTATTTAAAGGTGCGGGGTTGCGGCGTATGTTAGGCGTGACTCGTGAGATAAACTCCAATAAAGATCGTAAAGTGTATCTTTGTAGGATACCCTAAGGAAACTATGGTTTACTACTTTTACTATCAACGAAAATAAAGTAATTGTCGCTAGGTATGGAGATTTTCTTGAAAGAGATCTCGTATCTCAAGAATTCGGTGGGAGATTTTATGATCCGGAAGATGATCAAGAAGATGCATTACCTTCGAAAACACTAACGTACTTCGGTAGAGCCACGATAGTCCGGGTCCTCCACCGGTTGATGTGATTCCGTTCGTAGATCCGTAAGGTCTACGTGCACTGACGTCTATGTCTTAACGTAGAGGTTGAGGAAACTATGTTAGGAGATCTTGGAGAGCCTACTAGTTATAAAGTTGTCATGGCAAGTCCTGATAAGGAAAAATGGCAGGTTGCAATGAATGAGGAAATGCAATCCATGAGAGAAAATGAAGTCTGGGAAGAGGTTGACTCTCCTCCAAATGCTACGGTGGTTGGAAGTAAGTGGCTCTATAAAATTAAGACTGACATGGATGGCAATATACACGTCTATAAAGCTCGTCTAGTTGCGCAAGGTTTTACTCAAACTTATGGCATTGATTACGAGGAGACCTTTTCTCCTGTAGCGGACATTAGAGCTATTAGAATTCTCATAGCTATAGCGGCATACTATGACTATGAGATATGGCAAATGGATGTCAAAACCGCCTTCTTGAAAGGTCGCTTAGATGAAGACATCTATATGAAGCAACCTGAGGGGTTCGTGAATCCACAATTTCCAAACCGTGTATGCAAACTTCAAAGGTCCATTTATGGATTGAAGAAAGCATCAAGGCAAATAAGAGATTTGATGAAGAAATCAAAAGGTATGAATTTATTCAAAATCTTGATGAGCCATGTGTATATCACAAAGTTAGTGGGAGTGATGTAATTTTCCTAATTCTTTATTTCGATGACATATTAATTATGGGAAAAGACATTCCAAGTTTGCAAAATGTTAAGGCATATCTTGGGAAGTGTTTTTCCATGAAGGATTAGGAGAAGCGCATACATTCGGGAATCAAGATCTACCGAGATAGGTCAAAGCGGTTAATTGGGTTAAGTCAAAGCTTACATTGATAAAATATTGAAGAGATTCAATATGCATAATTCCAAGATAGGATATTTGCCGATGGAAGTAAAGCATGGCTTATGTGGCGAGATGTGTGTCACACCTCCTCGAAGTGGCACGCATGCGAAAGTTCCTTATGCTTGGTTGTAGGATCTATTATGTATGATGTGAGATGCATGAGGCGGATGTAGCGTTCGCTCAAAACATGACCAGTTGATATCAAGAATCCGGGTGAACTTCATTTGGATTCTTTGTTAAGCATATTCTAAAGTATCTTAGGAATACTAAAGATATGTTTTAGTGTATGGTAGAAATCGAGATACCTGAGCTTGGTGTTCTGAGTTCTTGTGATGCATCCCGGCGATGTGATAAAGATGATCTGAAGTCTCGACGGGTTATGTCTTTGTCATCAATGGAGGAGCATTGATTGGAAGAGCAAGAAGCGGTCTGATTGCGATGTTTGCGTGAAGCGAATACATATCTGCTTTGGAAGGCGCAATGGAGGCTGTTTGGATTAGGAAATTCATTTGAGGCTTGGTGTTATGCCTTCATTGAATCGCCTATTGATATGTATTGTGGCAATCTGCGCAATCATATTTGCCAATGAACACAGGTCATGAAGGGCACGGACATTTTCTCTGAAATATCACTATGTTCGGAACAAGTCCGTGAAGGTGAAATTAATCTATTGAAAGTTCACACGGATGATAACTTAGTGATCCTTTCACTAAGGCTTTAGCTAAAGACAAGCTTATTGGACTTGCCAATAGAATTGGAATCGTTTAGCTAATAGTTTCATGCATAAGCGTGATTAGTATTTGGATAAAGGATATTGTAAAACATTTATTATTTTGATGAAATAAAGTTTGGATTATATTTATTTTCATTTATAATATTGTTGTCCTATATTTGCATATTTAATCATTAAATAACTAAGTTATTTTAAATGCGTTGTCGATTAATGATATGGGGTATCATTAAATTAAGACAAATCGAGAGATGTGGTAGAATATACTTAAAAGTATATTGATGAGAATGCATACCAATTTCGGATGATATTCAATGAATTGAATATAGAACTTATCGAACTACATAATTTACTTTGTGGATATTGTTATAAGTAAATTGTGAATATTTATCGTCAGACTTGAGATACTAGATAAGTGTCATGAATGTAGTGAATTTCTGTGAAGCAACTTAAAGCTATACGTAACTGGTAGTCATAAGGGTTATTTTCAGAAATGTTACGAAGTTTATGGATTATTCTTGTAGTCAAAATAGATTTTGTTCATTCAAATTTATTTGGAGTTTAATCTTCTTTGGGCCCTCGTAGGGTTGACAAGATGTTTGTACGGCGCACCCAAATCTCCCTAAATAAGTTTAGATGATTCGGTAATCTTGGTCAATCACTTTACAACGAGAAATGAGAATAGTTTTATAAAGAATGACTTAATTCTATATCTTTATTTAACGTGGTATTAGAAACAAAATAATAATAATAATGAGAAATTATTAAAGGTTTTCCGGGAGCCTTACTCAAGTCGTACTAGAGGCATCGAAGTGTTGCTAGACGCTAACCGATGTGATCACTCTATTAAGATATATCCAAGTGGGAGCTGTTAGTTTTATGGATATAAATTAGTAGATGTGAGTTATGATCGAACTTGAGACCACGGGATTGCACACTTTACGTATGAGAATTAAAGTTAAATAATTAAATACAAATGTTGTATTTATTTATTTATTAAACGAAATAACTAACGGACGTTAAGTAATTAATGTAATGGATTAACGGGCGTTAAATGTATTTGGAAAAGGACTAGATTGCAAAGTTTGAGAAGGTTCCGGAATCCCTTGTGGAGGTTTAGAACCGTTCGGCCAAGAGGAAAAGGAAACCCAACCCAACTTGACTCAAACTTGTTCACCAAGTTTAGATGAGTATATATACAAGGCTAGGGGTCTTGTGTTTTGCATCTCTTGTACTCATAAGCTAAAAACCTAAAACGTTTGTGTGTGTTTTTGCTCTAAACCGATTGGCAACCCTCTAGGGGATCGATCCATCACTTTTCCATTAAATAAGTTATTTGGTTTGATAAAACTAGCATTACTTTAATTTGTTTTAGTACGTGTGTACAAGAACGTGGTAATAACACAATATTGTTAGTATTCTTGGATTGAATTACAAAACGGTAAGGGTTAATTCACATAATTCTAATTAAATCAAATTAGGGTTCTTCTATTCCTAGTTTGTGAAATTGATTCTTGTTCGGCTAGAATCAAGAAAAGGTACGCATATTCTTTTATGTTAATTAATTGTTTATTAATACGCTTCCGCTTGAATACTTTGATGTTTTGTGATTATTTATTTGAATGTCATGTTATCTAATTCCAACAGAATCGTCCCCGGGAAAAGTGGAAACGTTCCTTCGATTGAGGTACGCCGATCCTTATCTAGAAAATGTTTGGGGAAACGTTTTTGGCCCCAAAATTCACATTTCCTTAAAGATGGTGAAATTAGAAGAAATTGGCGAAGCATGTATAAGTTACAGTTTTCTGATGAGATGCATTATGATGAGAAAGATGAAGTGATAATGATTAGATTATTATGTTCTTTTACACATAACCAAGTACCGTTAATCGTGAATATTTGAATGATAGTAGTATATGTTTATCTATTTATGTATAAGTAATTAAACACCTCGAATAAGACACTTGCTACTCTTGGATTACTTTGAATTCTTGAATGCGCTTATAAGCCAATAACTAATCAAGCAACTTAAAATTAAATAAACAACTCAGCGCGTCTTTTGAGTATTCTAAATATTGGGTTAATCACCATCGACCCACTCGACCCATCACAACCCACTACGACCCGGTCAATAAAAGTCAACCAAACAAGTCGACTTTAAAAGTCAATGCGATTATATAAAAGCGGTTATATGACGATTATGAAGTAATCGCCATATCCCCGAACCAACACAATGGTTCATTTGTATCTTTCAAGATGTATAAATAGATAGGAATGATGTATGAACAAGAATGACATATTTTATATAAGAAAAGTAGTTTACGTTTATAAAGTTTAATCCTTTCTTCTATTTTGGTATATTTGTGATTAACGTTAAGACCATAGATCCCGTTTCAAGACCAACAATTGGTATCAGAGCGGTTTGGTCTACTAACCAAAATCATCACTTACCATTTACTCGTATAGTTCCAGAATCAAATAAAAAAAAACAGTTTCGACAAAATTTTTGCAAATCGATTCGAACCCAAAATCCAAGACGTCATTTTTTGTGTTTCACACTTCTGTCGCAACAGGGGTATAATCACAATAGTGATTACTCTCAACCCGACATCAGAAATTTCGCAATTTTTTTTCCATTTATCCGAAACCAGCCTTTTCTTTTACCCAATCCAATAGGATCAGAAAAACGAATAAAATCATTTTTATATTTGATTCAAATTAAAAAAAAAACTATACGAGAGTCATCAATTAGGGCACAATCAAGATTCGAATTAGAACAAACACACATGTTCATAAAAGGAATCAAGCCCAGAAAGATCAATTGAACCCCAATTGATCTCATTTGCATACTCCAATCATCAAATTACTCACGGATTAGAAAACCCCCAAATAATCCGAAACCCTAGGTTTAAATTGGAGGAATAATAGTGCTCGCGAAGAACACCTAACACCGGAGAAGAAGAAGAGGCGGTCAAAACACAGCCGTTAAAAGGCGGTTAACCGTCGTTGATTGGAGAAGGAGAAGACAAAGTTATCTTCCCTAGAGAGAAAACTAAAGATAGTATCTCAGAAAGAAAAGAAGGATACGTTTTATCTCAACCCAAAGGAGATAAGGAAACATAAAAAAGAGGCGTACAAAAAAAATAAGGCTACATCAGAGGTTTTATTTTAGGCAAAGGGTATTTTTACCCGCCAGGTTTCAAAATTTTAAAGCCACACCCTCTATTTTATTTTTTGTATTTACTTATATAGTTTTGTATTAGAAAAGTTATTTTTAGATTTAAGTTTATAAAGTATTTTTAGATTTAAGTGTTTTTAAGTTTTAAAGAAAAGTTTTAAATAGTTTTAAAAGTTTAAGTTTTTATAAAGTTTTTTTTGTTTGGTTTATGACAAGAAAATTCCAAGATTATTAAAGTTTTAAGTTTTTAAGAAGTTTAAAAGTCTCTTATTTGGTTTATGATAAGAAACAAGTTTTAAGTTTATCTTATTTGGTTTATGATAAGAAACAGGTTATAAGTTTTTCTTATTAGGTTTAAGATAAGAAATATATAAAGTTTAAGGTTTACAAGTTTTAAATATTAAAGTTTCTAAGTTTTTTTTACATAGTTTTAAAGGTTTAAAAGTTTTAGGTTTTAATTGTTAAGTTTTTTTTAGGAATTATAAAGTTATTAACAAAGTTTTATAAGAGTATTTTTATTAAATTTAAGACATTTAAAAAATAATTATGGAAAAAGACGACGATAATAGTAATACTTCAAACAACGATAAAACTAAGGGGATGAGATCGACAGCCTATTTCCAATGCCCCTTGTTAAAGGCAACAAACTATATGATATGATCGATAAGAATGAAGATCATTTTACAAGCAAATGGTCTATGGGAAACGATTGAGCCTACCATTACAACTCAAATGGATGAAAAGCAAGACAAGACTGCAATGGCATACCTATTCCAAGGACTATAGGAAGAAATGACATTACAAGTAGCAAATAGCAAAAGCGCAAAAGAAGTTTGGGGTACATTGAAGACTAGAAATATTGGAGTGGAACAAGTGCAAAAGGCAAAACTACAAACACTCAAATCCGAATTTGAGATATTGCAAATGGAGAATGATGACACTATCGATTCATTCACCGCAAAGATGACAAGTCTTGGATCAACACTTGATGAATTAACTCGCGTACAAAAATTGCTGAATTCCGTACCTTAAAGATTCATTCACATGGTCGCATCTATAGAGCAATACTCCGATCTAGATAAAATGACTCTAGACGAAGCTATTGGTAGATTGAAAACCTTCGAAGAAAGAGTAAAGGCAAAGAAAGGAAGAACATTCCAAGATCAAGATAAACTATTGTTTACAAAACACAACAACAATTCTCAAAGACATAATCAAGGAAGAGGTAGATACATTCCACCACATAGTCAAAATCATGACAAAGAAGGAAATTTATCACAAGATTATAATGAAGCAACGCAAAAGCCTAGAGATTTCAAAGAAATAAAGTGTTATAATTGCAATGAATATGGACATTATGCCTCACATTGCCATAAAGAGATCGAAGATATCAAAGACAAGAAGAGACAAACCTCATCGAAGAAGAGTTAGAACCAACCCTCTTATTGGCGCTTTCAAGCACTCATCAAGATCTACGGCAAGACGATTGTGATTAAGGGGAGAATATTGGGTTAATCACCATCGACCCACTCGACCCATCACAACCCACTACGACCCGGTCAACGAAAGTCAACCAAACAAGTCGACTTTAAAAGTCAATGAAGCGATTATATAAAAGCGGTTATATGATGCTTATGAAGTAGCGCCATATCCCCTAAACCAACACAATGGTTCATTTGTATCTTTTCAGTATGTATAAATAGATAGGAATGATGTATGAACAAGAATGACAGACTTTATATAAGAAAAGTAGTTTACGTTTATAAAGTTTAATCCTTTCTTCTATTTTGGTATATTTGTGATTAACGTTAAGACCATAGATCCCGTTTCAAGGCCAACACTAAATTATTACTATAAGAAAACTAGTATTAGTTTTCTAGTATTAGAGTATTGTCGGTGGTCTTTTGGAAGCAATCATTTTACATTTGGTTTCTGTATAAATAACTCTAAAGGGATTGCGAGATTGAGTATTTTGTTTAAATTAGTATTAAAGTATGTGCCAAGATAGGAAGGATGAGAAAAACATTGACAACTCTCTCACGCAGGCTCACTTTTGGAAACTATTTTAAAATGTGGAGAGGATAAATTAAAGGTAAGCCACATTTATTCCAAGCTAGGGGCCTGGAAAGTGTCATTGAATAGTCTATTTAAGGCATGACTAACCTCCACTTGTTACTCACACCAAATTAACTCAATAGTGCTTGTTCCCGTGCTATGGAACAGTAGTGAAAACCGACCAAATATTTATGGGGCTTTATTAAAAAAGGAAATCTGCATACTAGGGTTTCTTTCTATGTCAAGCAACAACATATAAAGCATGTTTCTTCTTTTGAATTTCGCAAAAAGCATCGTGGAAGATAAAAGGTAACGGTGATGACGGAGAGAGTGAGCACCCATGGCATTTCTTGCAAATAGTTTGATATGCTTGAAGCTATGTGTGCTCACCCTCTATCTGTCATCCCCTCTATTCTATTTATGTTAAATCTCTTTTTGTTCATAGTTGTGGTGTTCGGTTTATGGCAAAATAAATCTACATAATAGAATTCCGCCACATAAGCCGAGAAGTCTCCCACAAGGGTACGTAATTGGCGTGTCTATCACAAAAATGATAGGGTTGTATTCTTGTTTTCATGATGCTGCAAGTTCAGGACGAGAGTATAAGGGAGGGAGTGGTGACAGAAGAGAGTGAGCACACATGGGCTTTTCTTGCATGATATAGCTACTCAAGGACTCGTATGCTTGAAGCCATGTGTGCTCACCCTCTATCTGTCATAAACCACTCTTATGCCTCTTGTTCAAGTAAGAGCTTGTGTCATATATATGTGTATGTAGAGTAAATTAAAGATGACAGATCGAAGAGCATGATTGATATATATGTTTAACCAAGGTCAAAGAGTTGATTTCCAGTTTCCTAAAAGCAATACCAGATAAGAAAATAAAAGATATCAAGACCCTAAATAGGTTTGAAAACACATAAATGAATTTACAATTTTTTTTGGGCAAAATGAATGTTTTGTATTGATAGTGAGATCCAGAAGATCTCATCTATATTCAGAAAACTAGTTTAGTCTAGAAATTGACTTCATGAACTATGTTTAAAACTTCATCTAATGTTTCTGTGGTTCGAATTATTGCTTTAATTTTCTTTCTCGGAAAATTTTAGTTCAACTATTGTAGCTAGGTTTGCTTGAATATTGCTTTTGTGTTCCCATGACAGCTAGCTTCACATGTTTTACCACTTTTTTAATTTTATGTTGTTCAACTTCAGAGGATTTAGGTATTAGAATGTTGAATAATCTCGAAGATATAATATGACCTAGTTATTATACAGTAATGTTAAGTTCTTTTGCCGTTCAAATAATAAAATAGGGCTAATAACCTACTAAAACATTATATTTGTCAAGAATGGCGATTCTACGTGAGTTACAGAATGTGACTAAAAATAACTCTTTTAGACATTAATGTTGACATTTTGTCTTTCTTTAATTATTATGACCAAATTATGACCATTTTACCCTTCAAAATATTAAAAAAAAAATTAGAAAAAATTTGAAAAATTTTAAAAAATTTCAAAAAAATTCAAAAAATATTTTGGGAAAAAAAAAAAAAGTATTTGAAAAAATTTAGAAAGGGTAAAATGGTCATAATATTTAAAGAAAGACAAAATGTCAACACTAATGTCTAAAAGAGTTATTTTTTAGTTCATTACAAACTACCATTCTGATAAGTTATAGTCTTTAAAGGTTATTAAACCAATAAAATAAGTGTAACTTCTGATATCACACCTGTGTAACAACAGATAATTATCAAATATGGACTATAAAAAATTAACTGATTAAAGTAATGTAGAAGTTATTCAAATTATTTCATAAAAGAAAGCATGTGTCAAGAAAGAGACTAGCAATTGGCCGGGTAGTAGATAATAACACCATAGAATCAGACAACCGAAAATCCACCACAAAGATAAAATTCAAGACCCCTAGAGCAAAACGACACCAAAGATCTATGAAACTACATAAAAAATCAGGTTACTTCATGGTGATGTGCCTTGAGATTTAATTTAGACATTAAGTTCTTACCACATTTAGCTTTAAAACTTGCTAACAGATTGATATGGATCAAAGGTTCTTTTTTTTAGGACCAGACTTGTACGCTTCAGACCTGTTCGAATCTTGATGAGTTCATTGATTAAAATTCAATACTATGTTCATTCTTTAATTGAGATCTTAGTCGATCGGAAACTTTCCTATTATTTAAGTTATCTGTTGCTAAAGACCTATGCAGCTTAGTTGGAATCTGGTGGATTTTGGTCTTAAGAAATTATCTAGAGTTTTGATCTGTCGAGGAAGGTAAATGAGGTTAAGTTCTCGTAGCATTTTCAATGTAGTGACATAGTTGCAATTTCTTCTTGTAAAACCTCTAAATAATTGTTTGTTTGGTTTCTAGCTTCTTGCTAGTCCCTTTAATAATAATCTCCGCCATTAAAAACAAATAGATAAATCGTGGAGATCGAAAAAGCTGAATGTCTTAATTAGAAGACAGTAACCTAAATCCATTTTATTTGCTTAATCAATTAAGTTCGAATTTGTAGAGACCAACTGTATAAGTTAATCCAAGTTTCCTCCCAAAGCCTTAGCATTATTAGAATTTCTAAACAGCAAAAAAAAAAAAAAAAAAAAATAAAATAAATCATTTAAAGGCTAGCAAGAAAAACACGAGAACCAGTATGCATCAACACAAACAGCCAAATTCAAAACACTTAAACAAACTTCACAGTAAAAAACAACGAGACCTTGAAACTTACCGACACCATAATGCTTTAGTGTTATTCTTCTCCTAAAAATCTAAAGGCTGCAACTAATCCTATATGCAAAGGTGTAACCGTCTTGCAACACTGCACTTGCTAGATTAACGGATTTCCTTTATTAAGAGTGCATCTCTTAAACAAATACATGTTGAATGCTTAAGAAATAATATCTACTTAGCAGTCATGATTCTTTAAGGAATTCAAGTTCTTAAGAACTCATCCTTGCAATCAAATTTTTTTCCATCCATATATATGGGGAAGCCGAGAACAACCAAAACACATGCTAATTTATTAATTTTCAACACTAATATAAATAATGAAATGTTACTTAAGATGATGTTAACATGATTAAAAAAAATACCTGTGAACACTTTAGTATAGAATACAAAAACCATTGTAAAGCTCATAATATTTTTTAATGGCAATCCACTGGAAACTCTCTAAGCTAGCAAGACGCTAGAAAAGAGAGATTACACACGGTCAAACAAACAAACTTGGAACCAATGATCCGATCAGTCTAAAATATGTTGATTTTAAACCTATGAATAATCTAATATGAGATAAAACTTTAATGTCTATACAAATTACAAGGACAAAGAAAGTGTTACACGGATAGACATGCCACACAATCCAATTAAGACGACACTTCATAATTCTACTAGAAACTCAGTAAAAGGAGAAAGCTTGACATCATTGAGAATGAGATGCTTGTTTTGACGTTTAGAGTCGAAGACCATACTGTTTCAAAAATTCCAAAGTGACCAAAATTAAAGGTTGATTGAGCAGAAACATCGAAGAAGTTTCAAAGTAGGAGCTAAAAGGTGATTAGAAGTGATTGGCATACCCAAAAGTTATGCCTAATTTTGTACCTAAAGATGTGTAATAACAATTCATTGGTTGTATCAACCGGACACACTTCTTCGCAATCTAATGAGATAATGACACATAAGTTAGACACAAAATTAATCATGTCTTTTAGGTCTCCTAATCTTTTTTCAAAGGTGATCTAGGTCCACAAGAGTGAGGGCATCCGAGAGGTTGGAGATAGGAACATTGGTGATGTCAAATTGTCAACCAAAAATTAAGGACTTTGCTCCAAGTGTCTTTTGCAATGCTACACTTAATGAAGATGTGAGCCTCTGTCTCAATATCGTTGTCACAAATCGGACACCTAAGTTGAGTCAAGAACAATTCCTTGATCATCTAGGTTCTCTTGCGCACGCGTTGGCAATCTTAGGGAAGCTATAGCTAGCCAAGACATGCAAGATATCGGCCTTAATATGGAAGGGGATTGTTCCAACCATATAATTAAGCAGCTAAACGATTATTGCAATTCTGTGATGCATAATCCTTCAAATTTAAAATACGCCCAATAGCTCAAAAGCTATGGCACATCCATAATTAAACTTGTATAGATAAATTAAGGTGATTTTGGGCAACATGTCCCAGAATGCCACGTGGATTGCCAGGGAAGTTACACGTCAAACACTCTGCCTCTGGCCGAAAGTTAATACCAAGATAGAACGAGAACATGGCCAAAGGACTTAACGGACTACCAGACAAAAAAGAACCCATCCTATCAAAAAGATGCTTTGTCTTCTTATTTCGATTCGACTATTTTCTTTCTTTTAAAAAAAATCTCAGTTAAAATACTCGCCAATGTGTTGGAAATTTGTCAAATTCCAAGTGTATTTACATTTAGAAAAGAATATGTATACGTATAAAATTTTCAACAAGACAAGACAATATTTTGTTTATGATTCAAGCTAACTTTTTGTTTATGATTGAAGCTAACTAATTAAGGAATCGTCTCATTTCTGCCTTTTCCAAATTCTTTCCTTCCATGCATTGTGATATATCATGATTAAATTAAAAGTTTGACTGAAATGGGATCCCATTCGGAAATTAATGTTCTCTTCAGTCCCTGCATATATAAATGCCAGAAATTCTGATTCCACACATTTGATTATACAAAATTGTAAAATAACAGAGAATAATATTGATCGAATGTTTTCTCATTTACATAAGATAACATGTTTATTTATGATAGAACATAACTTTAACAATAAGCTAATATAAACCAAACCCTAAACCCAAACTCACTATTAGGTTTCGGCCAACTAATCTATCTAACACTCCTTTACAGTTTGAGCGAGAGTCTTTCGAGCAGACAACCGGAACATATGTTGAAAGCCACTTCTTCTTTTCTTTTATCATCTTCTTTATTGTTTGTTTGAACTGAAATATAATTGTATTTGGTGACATAGTTGTTTATTTTTTGTGGCTTCCACCTTTACGTGTCGTTTTTTTTACGTCATGACTTGCTTTTCCTTTAGGTAGGAGCGACAATTTTAAGTCCAACTATTTGTGAAAAACGACATTGATCTCCGGCGGTAAAACAAAGTTTTATTAATTGATGGCTAAAATATGAGATGTGTGATGATAGCCAGAGTTTTTGTGTTCTAGGGTTTTTTGATTTGGATTGGATAAAAGAAACTACTAAAACGAAAATATAAAGTGAAAGAAAGTAAATAGATCGGGATCCTTCTGAATCATTGACGAGTAGACAATGACCGGAGGACGACTATCTTATGGTGGGTCGAACCTAAAGCTCCGATACCTGGGTTTATTTAATGACGGAATAAAGAGAGTGTTTAAAATATAATACAAATGCAACATACTAAAAGCTACACGGGCTTGGCCCAATACAAATTATGCTACACACTCAATAATAATCTAGTAACAGCCCCCCGCAGTTGGAGCGGGAGGACGCGGAACGCTCAAACTGGTCCGAAAATCATCAAAAAAAGCATAAGGTAGTCCTTTAGTGAAAATATCGGCATCTTGATAGCATGAAGGAACATGCAAACGCGAACCTTTCATGTAGCAACACGATCCCGAACAAAGTGAATGTCAATCTCTATATGCTTTGTGCATTGATGTTGAGCATATTGGAAGATAAATAAATTGGATTGACATTATCACGAGAAACAAGAGTGGCAATGTGTAGAGGAGAGTGAAGCTCTCGAAAAAGATTCCGCAACCAGGACGTCTCGGTCACTGCATTGGCAGCACCACACTAGTAAGCCTCAACAACAAAACGAGACAGGGTGTATTGCCTCTTAGATGATGGAGACAGTAAATTATTGCAAAGAAAAATATAATAACCTGAAGTAGAACGGCAAGTGGTTATGCAACCTACCCAATCTACATCTGAGTAGGCAACCAGAGAAGATGTTAAGGAAGAATACAACTGAATACCATAATCCAAAGTGAATGAACATAGCGTAAGATCCTCTTAAGAGCAGCAAGATGAGGCTCCCGAGGATTATGCATATAGAGACAAACATGTTGAACCGCATAAGACAAATCAAGTCTAGTGAAGGTGAGATACTCTAAAGCTCCAACAAGGCTCCTGTAAAGGGTTAGATTAGAAACCGGAGTGCCATCAGCCCTCAACTTGGACTCCGTACTAATGGAACTCCAAAACGCATGACAATTACGCATACCAACGCGCTCAAGAACCTCTGTTGGCATACTTTTCTGGCAAAGAAACGTACCCTTGCTGGTGCGGGTGACAGAGATGCCCAGAATTAGTCCAACGGACTTAAATCAGTCATAGGAAACTCCTCATATAAAGAGGCTATAATCATCTGTAAAAAGATGTAGAAGAAGCTGTTAACAAAATATCATCTACATAAAGTAATAAGTAAGAAACATCAGGTCCATGTTTATAAATGAATAAGGATGAAGCACATTTGCTGTGAGAAAAACCAACGTGAGTAGCATAACTCGTAAAATATTGAAACCATGCATGAGGTGCTTGCCCAATGCCATATAACAATATTTGTAGGAGACAAACGTGATCGGGACGCTGAGGATCTAGAAAACCAGGAGGCTGATGCATATAGAACGTCTCAGAGAGTGTACTATGTAGAAAATCATTCTTGACATAAAGCTGATAAACATACCAATGCTGAGAAGCAGTCAGACTAAGAACGATGCAAATAGTAGTTGGTTTAACAACCGGGCTGAATATCTCATCATAGTCAACACCAAGTTGTTGACTGTTCCAATTAGCTACAAGACGAGCTTTGTAGATGTTTAAAGATCCATCTGTAAAATGCTTGTGCTTAAACAACCACATGGAATGAATAATGTTCACGTTATATGGTCATGACACAAGAACCGAAGTATTATTTTTAATTAAATCATTATATTCATCAAGCATAGATCGTTTTCAATTAGGATCTTTGATGGCAATTGAGTAGGATTTTGGAGTAGGAGAAATGGTTGACACATGATAACTATAACGCAGGTTCTTTTTATTAGTACCAACATGGAAATGTGTAACCATAAGATGAGTGAAGGTTAGGTTTGGATGAGGATTCGGTAGGAGGATGTGGATTGAGCTGTACAGGTGGTGTAGGGGCGGTAGTAATCGGTGTGTTGGTTGGGCCGGTGGTATGCGGAATAGGGTTTGCGCCAGTAATAGGAGAGATATGAGTTGGGCCGGTAGGGTGGATAGGTGTAGTTGGTCCGAGAGTAGCATGGGTGAGGAGTGGGCCGCTAGTATGAGGGAGGAGAGTTGGACAGGTAGGCTAGACAAGTGGTGTTGGGTCGGTATGAACCGGTGTGGTGGTTGGGCGGTGGTATTTAGAATAGGAGTTGGTTGTTGGAAAATATGGCGGCGATAAGGTTTGGAGCGATGTCGAAAAGGTGTAGGAAGGACATCATTAGATGTGTGAACCGAATGGAAAAATTGTCTCATCAAAGGTGACATTACGGAAACGATGATTTTGTTGGTGGAAAGGTTAAGGCAACGAAATTCGCGGTGGTTGATGGGTAACCAAGAAAAATACATGGAGTGGAGAATGGGTCAAGTTTATGGTTGGTGTCAATGTGGGCATAACAGAGATAACCAAAGACATGTAAAGATGTGTAGCTGAGTTTTGTGTTATATAGGCGAAAGCAAGGTTGCAAAAATTGTGAATCGATAGTCGGGCTATCGACCCCCTTATAGCTTGTAATCGATCTAGACGGGATTAATCGGATATGCATTTTCGGTAAGTTTTGGGTATTTACGATAAGTTTTGGGTATTTACGATAAGTTTTGGCTATTTCTAGCGAGTTTTGGGTATTTCCTGTAAGCTTTCCTTAACAACACATCTTTAAATAGATATACACAGTGACTATAAGTGACTAAAACAAGTTTGCAACGATTTTTGGGAATTTCCGGCAAGATTTACAAGTTTCCAGCAAGTTTATCCACCGTTGACAGTCGTTGATCGCCGTTAACCATTGTTGACCAATTTATTTGACCAATTTACAAAAATTGGAAAGGATGGTGGCCCAGTAGCGCCTAAGCGATGATTATTCAGCCTTGTAGACCTTTTTTGCAACACTGGTGAAAGTGAGGTGTGTCGTTATTTATGGCGGTGGATGGTAAAATATTTAAGAGGTAAGTGGCCATGTTGACCTAAAAATGAGGTGGGAGACGAGCTTGGAAAAGTAAGGTATGGATAAGGTTGTTTATTGTCCGAAACATACGTTCGGATTTACCGTTCTAGTGAGATGTACGGGGACACGATAAATGTATATGGATGTCTTGTTAATTGATGAAAATGTGTTATCCAACTCACCACCATGGTCATATAAAAGCTTTAATTTCACATTAAACTAGGTTTTATAAGAGAATAACATTAAAAAAAGTTAGCAAATGTATCAGACTTATTACACAATGGATATACCCACAAATAATGAGAAAAATGATCTAAAAAATAACATAAACCAAACCCTAAACCTAATGGACCTAAACTCACTATTAGATTTGTGTCAACTAACCTATCAAACAAAAATAATTTACTTATGAATAAATTGAATATTAAAAGTATTTTAAGTAATGGTAGGTGACTCAACATGTATGCATATTGGTAGATGGATGAGGTTTTTTCATAGATTCTTTTTGGTAAGGGCCACATTTGAGTAAGATATTTTTGTTTCAATTCTATGTTGAACGGTCTCTAATTAAATTTGAACATAAAATAACATAAGTCTTACAAGTAGTCGTTGAGTAAATACTTAGCATAAACATCTTCAGAGTTCTTTGAAGACAAAAAGTCTTTCACTTTAGTTATGTGGCGGTTCAGCAGGTAAAGTCTAAAGAACCAATATAAGATGTTCAGGTCAGTAGGGTTTAACAATACCTCACAGACCAATGTTTTTTCTCTCTAAATCAATGATACTTCTAAAAACAATCTAAGTATTAAAAATCAAGAGGCTGTTAAACCCTAAAATCAAAAATGGAGAAAGCAAGTTTTCATGAGGTCGACACTTTTCCAAGAGTTGGTAAAAAGGTACAATAGTTGTCAGCATTGTTTCTTAAATAAGAGTTTATGCCTTACCTAAAGTAGAAATATTTAATGCATTGTTTACCTAACCATTGAATGCGCGACACATATGTAGGTTACCTTTTAGAAACCTTAATTCTCTGCATAAGCTGTAATGGAGTAAATGATATCTCCTGCAATTAATGTGATACACATTCAAAAAAATTACCATCATTTGAACTTAAGTAACTAAAGAAGCATTCACCAAGTTCACTCTCAAACAATAACCTTGGGGTTTGTTTGAGTGAAAGAAGAACAACTAAATTGTAATTCATCGGAATTGTTTTTTCAAAATAATCTTTGTAATTTTTTATTCATTTAAACAAGAATTTAAATGCTAAACGCCAAAGTATGATAGAGTGCATTTTTCAATCAATTGCATATTCTGTATGCCATTACCTAGGCATACGGAGGATGTCGTCTCGTAAAGATTTATATCCAAGTTGAAGATGCATAAGTCGTATACCACTCTTATTGCATATGGCGTATGAGCTCTCGTTATGATTTCATTTTCCAAGTGTTGAAGACCATACACTGTATGTCCAATCTAACAACACGCCATATGGAGTGATTCAAGAAGATTTGTTTATGCTATTATAGAGGCATACGACATATGACCATTCAGGTGCATATGTCGTATCAATGGACGGGCCTAAGCCCTTTTTAGCATATAAATACTCATCCATTCCACACATTTGAGAGAGTTATGGAGTCCTAAAGTTTAGAAGAAACCCTAATTCATTTTATTAAGCTAGAGAAGAAAGGAAGAAACCAAGAGCGAAGGTTTTACACATCATTTATTGTTTTTCATTATGATTTTGATTATCTTGTCAACTGTGAAAAATCTTTACTTATGATTTGTTATAGAAGGCTAATCCTTTTGTGCTTGCCTTGTTATAAACCTTCTTGATATAATGAACAAGTTCTTTAGTTTATGTTTTGTTTGTTTTGGATGATTTATGTGTTATTATAGACTTACGCTGTTGCGTAGACCATGGCTACCTGTTGATTATAGTTGTTTAGTAAACAATAACCAAGTGAAAGACACCTATATAAATCATTAACTTACCTTGGCAAGTAGGATTGGTGGTGGACGTGATAGATCAATAACCAAGGGCGTTCACCAGGTTAAAAATGGTAGATAATAGGGTTTAAGATTTAGTAGCGACATTGGTGACTGACTGATAACCAATGCTTATTACCCTTTGTCATAACTAAGTGGTTTGGAACCCCACACAAAAATGTAGGTTACATATATCACTTGATGACACTTAATGCTTCGAATATTAGTTAGGGTAGCAGGACCAAAAGATGTGCCCGACTTTTAGGAAGAAGTTAGGAGGAATATCGTTAAACGAGTGACTTCATATATCTTTAATTTATCAAAGCACACTAGATGAACATTGCACCTAGGACTATATAATTAATAAAAATAGGAGATTAGCAAGGCAAACATGCCTTTATCTCTTGATCTTCTTTTCACTAGAACTACCGTATTGTTTTATTTTATTTTATTTTCAGTTTATTAGTTAATTAGAATTAAAAACATTATCGGCGTATTTAAAACGTACGTGAAAACCTTAAAAACTATTACAAATTTAGGATCCTTCTCTCCGTACGAATGACCCAGTCTTGCCGAACGGGCACACTGCTCGTAAGTGTTGCTGATGTCTAAAAATTCGGTATAAAATAAAATTAAAGTTTAGATACAACATATGAAGAGGATATACATATACATGAGGCGTTAAATGGATGAGTCGAGATGACATTGATATACAAGATATGTTAAACGGATGATTCGAGATGATATGGATATACATGAGATGTTAAACGGATGAGTCAAGATGATATAGATATTTATGAGATGTTAAATGGATGAGTCGAGATGATATTTATATACAAGATATGTTAAACGTATGAGTCGAGATGATATGGATATACATAAGATCTTTAACGAATGAGTCGAGATGATATTAATATACAAGATATGCCCAGACTTGACAAAATAGAGTAAACGACGAAAACACTACTGACTTTGGTCAAAACTTTATTAACTTTGACCATAATCTATAGCGATGACATGTCATCATAATAGGTCTTCGCTAAAAGCTCTCGTTTTTTTACTACAAAAGCAACCTCACAAAAGTTTATCCTCACAGCAATCTCACAAAATCTTATCCTCACATCAACCTCTCAACCGGCCTCTTATCCTCACATCAACATCACATACTCAGATGGAGCAAAATGAGCCTTTAAAGTGTCCATGTGAAAGAGGAAATATAGTGCTAATACAATCACATCAGAAGTATAGCTGTGGTAGACTTTACTATGCATGTCCTCGTTCAAAGGTGAACAATCATAAGTTTTTTATTTACGTAAATATATATATAAATAATTTGGTTGTTAAAAAGACATTTCTTATGATTTTCTTACTATGTAACAACCAACAAAAAGGAATATGGATGTGGATATCTTATGTGGAAGGATGTTTTGGATCTCTAGATCCGTGTAAGTTCCTCTCATGGACCTTCAACACATCAAAGTTTTTCTCCGAGACCTTCAACACAATATCCAAGTTATTCTCCGAGATCTTGTAGATGTGAACCAATAGAGTGCTCAAATTGCAAGGTTAAAGATCTAAAATTGTTAGAATTACTTTTAGTAATAGAAGTAATAGAAGTGATGGTCATTCTACGTTTAAGAACTATGTAACGTTAATAGAGAATATGTAAGAGTCTAGTATCGGGCTATATGTACCAAGCTAATAGGCTACTAGTTTAGTCTAATAGTTTATGTATTAGAAGGTCAAGCCCAGGAGAACTAACTCAAGCCCAAGTTCATTATGTGAGGCATTGGGATGGTATAAGATACACACAAGTCTCACTTGTGTATGTGTGCTTGTAGTTGTTTTTAGTGTATGAAATACAAACCTCCTTTCTTCCTCTCCTTTTTCTCAATCACATGACCAGAACAATAGCACCATCAAGTTACCATCTTTTGTGTTTAAGTTGATTAATATAGGGTCCTACAGTTAGAGTCAGAGCCATATGATAGCTATTGGTTAGATTTAACAGGTTAGTTAGTGTTTTTGGTTAGTATTAAAAGGTAGTACATCACCGGTATCATTTCGAGTATTTTCTTGGGCTGAATCTTTGATTTAGCGATTAGTTATGTTTAAAGTTTGATTTTTAGAGTAGCTTAAGTGATAACCTAGTAATTCATCTAAGAAAAACCCGAAAACAATCACAAACGAGGCACCTTTTTAGGATTTCACAAAGTTTATTGTTCAAGAATTTTTCTCAAAAAATTTCATATTTCGATTTTTCTCGAAATATTCAAGTTTTCTCGAAATCTACGTGGTAGTACTTGATAGTTGAGGTTCCACTAACTTAGTGACGTGGCAGTTTCAAGAAATTCAAAAGTTTCAAGTAATTTTGGTCATTTGAGAAAAAATAGTTTCAAGTAATCCTAGGTGGCAGTTTCGAGTAGTTTCAGTTAGTTGTTATTCCACTAGTTTGGTGACGTGACAGTTTGAAGTAATTTCTAAGTTTCGAGTAATTAGAAGTTTTGAGTAACTTTGGGAAGTTTCGAGAACAACCGTGATTTTTTAGGCAAGGACCTTTTCAACCTGAAAAGACACTTTCGAGAAATTTTCATCGCCCTTAGACAACTTTCTAGTAACTTAGATCTGTTGAGAAATTTCACCATTTCGAGTACTTTGGGACTTTCGAGTAATCTAGCAGTGTCGAGGAACTTGGGAATTTCGAGTAATTTGTAGACTTTTGTGGAACAGAAACCTAACAACCTAAAAAGAAAATTTTCGAGTAGTTTAAAATTTGAAGAAACTTTAACCAAATTAATCTATAAGTCATTAAAGTCTTCAAGAAACATCTTTTGTCAAGAAATTTAAAACCAATAACACGTTATCAATCCAAAATCGACTTTTACACAATGTCGACTCAACTAGACATTTATATAGCTGGTAATAAAAATTGTTCTCCTATGCTTGAGAAAGGTGTGTATCTTCAATGGTCATGTCGTATGCTTCATTATCTCAAAACCAAGCCTAATGGAAAACTCATGATCAAATCCATTATGGAAGGACTTTTTAAGCCACGACAAATCCAAAACCGGGACATCCTAACCTTACACCACCGTTCAACCTCATCTATGTGATCAAAAATAGTTGAATACAGTGAAGAAGACAAACTTCAAATCGAAACTGATGATCTTGAAATGCACTTAATCCAATTAGGATTGTCACGAGAGATACTTTTTGCGGTGGATAGCTGTGAAAGTGAAAATGCAATGTGGGAAAGAGTTAGAAGGTTATGTCATGGAACTAAAATTGAAAAGAAAGATATAGAGAATAAGTTGTTCATTGGGTTTGAGAAGTTCACGTCTACACTTGTAGAATCCATCGAATCATACTATCATCGGTTTTGCACTTTAATGAATGAGCTTACTAGAAACAAGTTGACTCCAAAAACCATCGTAAGCAACATCAAGTTCATAAACAATCTTCAAGAAGAATGGGGATGCTATGTCACAATAGTTAACCAAACTAAGGACTTGCACACGATGAACTTTGATCAACTGTATTATTTTTTGAAGAAAAACCAAGCTAAAGCCAATGAAGTAACGAAAGAAAAGATGTTAAAGAATCATGATCCAATAGCATTGATTGCTAACACACCAACATCTCTACCACTGTACAACCCACATCAACCATCAATATCAAATCACAACTACATGCAGCAACCAATACCACAACACTAGATTCAACAACCACCAATTCCACAACAATATATACAACATTACCAAGTACCTAATAATACTCAGCTTGAATGTGATGAAGGCACTATGGTTTTGATAGAACCTTTTTCTATGCTATCTAAGGCATTCAATGTTAGATTCAATAAACCAACTAACAACAACCAAAGGATTTCATCAAATACTCGTAATAGGCACATTGCTCAACCGGGTATGAATATGGATCAAACAGGACAAATGGTTGCAGTTAATGGTAATCAGCAAGTATATGCTCAGGGTATGCAGATGGGAAATCAAGGCAAAATACAAGTCAATTTGTTGGGAATCACAACATGGTTATCACTTATTAGAATGGGAATGTTGCAGCTCCAACAGTTGGGAATTATGGTAATAGGAATTAGGGTAATCAGATAAAGTGTTACAAATGTCAGGGTATTGGACATTATGCTAGGAATTGCATTATTGTACCAAGAAGACGAGATGCTAGATACTTTCAGGAAGCGTTGCTATTGGCACAAAAGGAAGAAGCAGGAATACAACTCTTTGCTGAAGAACATGATTACCTAGTATTAGCTGATTGTGAGGAGGATCGAGAAGAAGTCAATGCGAACTGCATCTTTATGGCTAATCTCCAAGTTTCTACATATGACAGTGAGTCAATCACACCTCCTGTTTATGACACAGATGGACTCTTAGAGGTACACAACTATAACACATGTTATGATAATGATATTTTCACTATGTTTACTCATGAGATACCACATTCTGCGTCTCTAGAATTTATTAATGACACATATATTGAGAAGGAGATTGTTAGCAATATTAACTCTGACACTCCAGATATGGGTCCTAATGGAGACTCAGAACCCAAAATGTAGTGAGTGCAAACCCGTACTTACTTTGCATCATTACTTAAAAAATATAGTTTATAGATTGAGAAAGTTAAACTGATCAATCGCGAGGTCAAATTCACGAATGTCAAGTTAACTGTTGAGCTTGAGAGGTACAAGGATAATGAAAAAGTTTTTGAATTTAGCAACAAACGAGAGACAGAATTAGAAACTAGTTATCATAATTTCGTTTTTTGAGAAAAGAAACTACAAATTAAGGTTGACACACTTGACGTCAACTCGAACAAGGGGATTAAATCTTTAAATGAGGAAATTTCAGATTTGAAGAACCAAGTTTCTAAACAACAAATAACTTATTCTAATCTTGAAAAAGAAAAGAAAAAGTTAAAGGCTGATTTTTCCAAACGTGAAAATGAACTTCTTGATGAAATAATTGAGAAGCAGAATAAATAATCTAGATCCGTTTTATGACACAACAAATAAAATGGCTCTTGGTTGTGAAAATCCTTTGTTAATCAAGAAAGCTCAGCAAGAACATAATGTTTTGTATAATGGTAATGCCTTGTTAGATAAACATGAGCCTCTTATTGTTTTGGACTCCAAAGAAACGATAAAACTTGCAGAAGAGAGTAGATCACAGATGAAACTAAATATTCCAGAAATAAAACCATTCGACTATAACAAGCTTAACAAAATATCTGAAATTGCTTTTGTTCCACAAACCCAGAATCCAAAAAGTTTTATTAAAAAAACAAGTGCTTCAAAACATGTTTCAAAATCAATAGTTGTCTAAAAAAATCTTTCAAAAATTGAACAAATGTCTTCTAACAATACTTTTCACACAAGTGTTGCAAGAGGATTTTTGGATGACGTGAAAACAAGAAGTGAGCAACTTAAGTGGAATGTCGAATCAAAAACCAGTCTGAATGTTAACACTTGGAATTCAAGTTTTCATGTTCAGCTGAAAAAAGTGTTTAAAAACACATTGTTCCTCCATTGTATAACATCTATGCAACGGTAATTCAATTTAAACAAGAATTTTTAAAGGAAATAATTGACTTTGTTAAGTATCACAAATCCTTGGTGTAGGACCTTATATCTATCAACTAAATCACTATTATGAAGCTCGTATGGTGACAAGATATGATTTGGGCGTATGGTTTAGAGAGAGAAAGAAGAAAAAGAAAGATGATTATATTGTGTTAATATAAATAAACCGTAAAAAAGTTTGTTTATGTTTAGCGATCTCGTTAAGTTTTGTTGAAAACAAATATAAAGTTATCACAAGTATAATTCTAACAATATATGTTGTTCTGCAAAATATATACATTTGGTTATTGATGCAGGTTTTACTGACCAGGTCTTAAATTTATAGTGTCTCGCAATACCTATGGTCTACCCTAGTGCACTAACGGGCAGTGTACCCGGTCGTGTGTAGTGTAGTATTCGGTAAAACCGAGGTCGTCCCAAGAGCTACGTGAATCGGAAATTAACTTAAGTCTATGTCACGATATTAATTGCTTTTAAGATTGAAATAAAATTAACTAATAAAACAAGGAAATAAAAGAAAGCAGATAAAGGCAAAAGATGTGATCAATGAAGGAGAATGGTGCTAACCTAGTTACTCATCGTAGCTAGTTATGTCTATGTATACTTACTTCCAATTACTTCAGGTGGGGTCAAAGTCGAGAGGACAACATTTGGTCAATTCGCCCTAACCTATCAGCAAAGATGCCACCACGGAGAAATCGAGCACACCGTCATAAGTCTGTTGTTCCCGGTCCCCAAGACGAGTCATTAAGTACCGCTACATGCTAGATTTATAGTAGTGAGTGCCCGGCCGTTAGGAACTTAGACACTCACCCCTAATTCTTAAGTTCATCCAAGCGATAGGTGATCGGTTGGTCAAATCGCACAAGTAGAAAGGGTCGTCGGTTGGTCATATCTTACCGCTTCGTCTCGATCCACTTACCTAGGGTCAGTTGGTCATATCTCCTAGGCAATTGGCCTCTACCGCCATTCAAAACTACCGAACCAAGGATGGCTACCAATAAACTATGCATGCATACACTTAGAAATAATTGTACGGAAGTAAAGTAAATGCAAACAAAACAATTAAAGAATCATAACAGGGCCAACACCAGAGTGCTTAGCCAAACATATAATAAATCATACCATCAAAAATGAATAAATCATAAATTGAATTGAACATAATGTTTGATACAAATTACTTGATGTAGAGCTAATAATGATGATGATTGCGAGTGAATTCTTCCTTTAAAAGCGGCAGATTTCTTTGGAAAATGCCCTGAGTGGTGCCTAATCGACCCACAGAGGGGTGAAGAGAGATAATTAAAATGCGATTTAGGGCTGTATTTATAGGTCATGACATAGTTACAACAGAACTTAAGTGCAAATTACGCCAGTAACTAAAGACTGCGTAAAGAAATCGGATCTCGAATAGTTACATCGAATAAATTATTTAGTTACGTCGTAACAAAGTTACGCCGTAACTAAACAATGCTATTATGCCTTAAATAGAATTTCGTACTTTTCTTTATCCTTTCTATATCATGAAACTTATTTGTACTAGTAGTTGCTTTTGGCCCCTGAAGTAGCGCGTTGATTCAAATTAAGTCCAAAAGCCTTAATAATACTTACGGTTTCAGCCCCTCATCGTTCTTGATATATTTATACTTGGTCCTCAAGTGAATAAAATAAATATTAACTTGCCGCCTCGGTCCCTCGGACTTCAAAACTTTGTGCCAAGTAATTAATTACGGCGTAACTAAATTTCCATGTTACGCGTAACCTTCATTAAAATAATTACGACGTAACCATATTAAATGGTTATGCCGTATCCTTCAAAGCTCATATTTAAATCATAGGCCTCTTAAATCAATCTTCAGAATATAACTCTTGGCCTTTTATTACTTCTTTTTCGCTCCAATGCCTCATTTAACCTGAAATGCAATTATGAACGAATATGAACGAATTAAGTATCATATTAATACAAATGAGGCCATAAACAAGGGAATTTGATATATAAAAGACCAGGCTAATTTGATGTTATCAGTTATTTACATATATGTTGTAATAAAAATGTGTTGTAATAAAACATGTAATAGGTTGGGTAATAACCATGACCCATGACCCATACCCATGAAGCTTAATCCATAACCCATGACCCATTGCATGACATCATGTATGAAATCATGTTGGGTATTATTCACGATCCATGACCCAAAGTCCATGACCCATGACCCATGACCCAAGACCCATGACCTGTTAACTAGGTACAATGTATCTTGTTGGGTATCCATGATCCAAATTCCATGACCCATGGTCCATAACCCATAACCTATAACCCGGTTTGTTATCCAAAATCCGGACTTGATGACCAGAGGCGGATCCTCGGTTACATCGGTGGATCCTTGGGTGAGGGATCCGCCAGAACCGGCTAACTTGTAGACAGAATGTCTTTAAATAGTGAGCCATTTCTACATTGTTTCTCACCCTTCTTCTTACAACTCTCTCATATATTATCTCACTCTTCTAACCTCAGATCACTTGATCATTCTTGTAGTTCTTATCTCTTTTGTTGTGATTCTCTTTTAGGTCCTTCACGAAGGCGAGATCACGTTACTCATACAAGTGATCCAAGCAAAGGGTCCTTGATTGATTTATCCATCCACAAGATTTCAGTAGCTTATCTTGTTTTCCTTATTTCACATATTTGTTGTGTAATAGTTGTGTAAACGTTTGGTTCTACCTCCTGGAAGAATTCAGTATTTATCTTTGTACCGAAAAAAGTGTAAGCGACGTTGTGAGGCCTCTCCGCCGATTTGAAGGAGCGTGTTGACATCTTGCTTGAACTCTCGAGTGGGTACTCGGGAGTGGAGTAGGCAAGGAATGTGTCCTTGTAGCCGAACCACTATAAATCACTTGTGTCGCTACTTTCTATCTCTTACTTTACTTTTATTCTTTACTTACTTTATTTATTGTTTGGTACTATCTATTCATCCACAAGATTTCACATAACATTGAATCTAAACTTTTGAAATCTAACCTAAAATCGATAAAACTATTCAACCTCCTTCTAGTTTTTCACATATTGCACACTAAAACACACACTTACACACTCAAGCACACTTTACAAATGACTAGTTGTGTGCTACTTATACTTCCATACTTGTTATCATGGGCCTCATAGGCTTTGGGCATATGTTGGACTTGGATTACATTAATATTAAGGCTAACTTATACATTGATCTAAATAACATATTAACCAAGTCCAAGAGCCAATACTTAAACAATTATACTTTATAAAACAAGCTACAAAGTTCCTAATTAGAGATTGACCATCACTTTCATTAATGCTAACACTTGGTGAAGAAAACCATTGAAACTCTTGAAAACATCAATGAACCGAAAACTCAAATGATTCTCTCTAGAAGCGATTATGACCACATATATTATGTCCATCATTTTACAAACATATTCTGCTTGAGGACCATGAAAACTCCAATATGAGACTTTTGAAATTGTTTCAAAATACAAAAATGCTCTTATAAAACTTGAAAAAGAAAACATGTCCTACTTTAACCAACTTGATTGTAAAAAGTGAAATGTAAGTATGACAAATTGTCGATATAGCGTGCTCACAAAGACATGCAAGAACAAATTAACTTTTGAAAGCTCAACTGAAAACCAAAATGGGAAGGTGTGGAAACTACATGTGAAAAACTTTGACTTTGGAGAAAAAATGCTTTAAAACAGTTGCAAAACCAACAATGTCCATATCACGCTTTGCTCAAATAGTCAATAAGAAAAATCTTTTACCGGAAATAGTCACTACATTATCTTTGCTCATTCAAAAAGGAAAAAAAAAGTAGATAAAGCGGTTGATAAGACAACAAAAGCTTTAGCACCTGGCCTTTATAGGATTAGTACCAATACTACGTCTGCCTCCACATCTAAACCATATGGGACTAATGACATAAGCTTACACAAGAATCCTAAAATGTCTAGGAAAGCTGATATTAAGTCTGATAACAATAATGTGAATTCTAATGTATGTGCCTTTTTCTACAGGACTAGAATGCACGTCTAGGAGCAGCATACTATAGCCTAGGAGCAATACAAGGAACATTAGAGTCTTGCCTGTCTCTAAGAGTAGATGCGTGAATAAATTTTAAGAAGTAAAAAGAACACCCTTGGAATTTATCGCTTTATAATAAAGACATATTTCATCTGAATGTAATGTCAATCGTACTGTTTTAAATGCATGTAATGGCTCTGTTTGTTTAGCATGCAAGAATTGCTTACTTAATGATGTTCATGATGATTTTTTATCTACATATCTAAATGCTAAGTCAGAACAGAAAGATGCTCCAAAAATAAATAGTGCTAAAACTATGGGACGTCTAGTTTTACGATCTAGGTCACCCAGTAGTGATAAGTCGACCAGTACTTGCCTTAGCTCAAAACTGACTGACAATTTTTACTACGTTGAAGCGTAGAGGAAAAAGGATTTCCTTTAGTACTGAGCCTGTAGAGAAATTCTTTGAATGTCATGAAGTTTTTAAAATAATGAAAATAAACAAAAATCCAAAAGGTTTCCAAATACAAAATCTTTTGTTCTTGGTAGGTTATCGAGGTCTGTCTTTGGATCGCCGACTTGGGTTGCTCCAAGCACATGACCGGGAAAATATAGATGCTGATCAATTTTGTTTGAAAGTTTATAGGAACTATACGCTTTGGAAATGATCATGTAGCAGCTATTCTGGGTTATGGAGATCTTCAGTCGGGGAACTATTTCATAAAATGTGTCTACTATGTTAAAGGATTGAGACAAAACTTGTTTTCAGTTGGACACTTTTGTGATACAGATTTAGAAGTCGCATTTAGGAGAAATACATGCTTCGTTCAGAATTTGGAAGGCAATGACCTCATAACCGAGAATCATGGCACCAACTTATACGCAATTGACATTTCACAAATGGCCTCTAAATCAACAATTTGTCTCATGACAAGAGCATCCGAAACTAAATCTTGG
The DNA here is from genome assembly GCA_022545495.1 of Chrysanthemum lavandulifolium. Classification (NCBI taxonomy): domain Eukaryota; kingdom Viridiplantae; phylum Streptophyta; class Magnoliopsida; order Asterales; family Asteraceae; genus Chrysanthemum; species Chrysanthemum lavandulifolium. The sequence continues at coordinate 213,498,178 of CM040238.1, forward strand.
TTGTGGCATAAACACTTATCTCATCTTAACTTCGACACCTTAAACCAACTTGCAAAGGATAACATCGTCACCGGTCTTCCAAAGTTAAAATACACCAAATATCACCTATGTCCCTTTCGTGAGTTAGGAAAGAGAAAAAGGCATCATATAAACCTAAACCCCCATACCTAGTTCGGAACAAAGGTTTCATATGTTGCATATGGACTTATGCGGTCCAATGAGAATTGAAAGCATCAATGGAAAGAAGCACCAGGAATCATCATCATCTTCTTGAAGCATATCCAAGTCCTTCTACAAGCTTCGGTAAGGATTGTCAGAATGGACAATGACACAGAATTTATTAATCAGGAGTTACGAGCTTATTTTGAAGATGTTGGAGTAACACATCAAACTTCAGTAGTAAGAACTCCACAGCAGAACGGGGTAGTTGAAAGAAGAAACCACACTCTTTTTGAATCAGGCCGCACAATGCTGATTTATTCTAGTACACCATTATGCCTATGGGCTGATGTTGTTGCAACGACATGCTTTACTCAAAAACATATCTCTAATCCATACCCGTTTCAACAAAACACCATATAAACTAGTCAACAACAGAAAGCCTGACATCTCATATCTTTGCGTGTTTGGTGCTTTGTGCTATACAACAAATGACAGAGAAGACTTAGGAAAACTGAAAGCTAAAGGTGATATTGGAATCTTCATACGCTACACAGAAAACTCAAGGGCATTCAAGATCTATAATCGAAGAACCGAGAGAATAATGGAGACGATGAATGTAAAATTTGATGAAATTTCACAAATGGCTTCTGAGAGATACGCTCTAGAACCTACGATTAACCCAGTGGCTTCTAATCAACTCAGATTAGGACCCGTACTAAACCATCAGACGTCTGGACACATGAGTTCAAGACTCGTACCTTAAGAAGCTCCAACAACAACATGTGAAAAACCTTCAAATCAAGAACTAGAAAATTTCTTCGAGTTAATGTTTGATAAATATCATGGTGGTTTTTTGACAACTGCATCAAAACATTGTTCCGTTGAACCCACTTAAACAATCAACAACCACAATCACAAGATGCATCAACAACCGTCGAAAATGAAGCACAACTCATCTACATCAACCACACAAACTCCTTTAATTGAAATCACTCTACCACAAGCTGTTGCACACGAGCAAGAACAAACAACAAATCAAAAAGAACAACCACCAAACTATAACAATGTTGAGTTAGATTTAAAAATCCGTTTGCCACTCAAAAAACGTGATCTGCTGAATCTTGTTCAAGATATCAAGAACCTACTAACACACATATGGTTAATCAATGGTATCCTTCAGAAATAAAGTGTACAAAATATCATCCACTACATCAAGTGCTCGGTGATCCCACACAGCCAGTAACAACAAAAAGCAAATTAGCCACTGATCTAGAATTGTGTGTCTTTATGCTTGCTATATACACCGACGAAGAACCAAAGAACATTCGTGAAGCACTAGCAAATGAATGCTAGATTAAAGCAATGCATGAAGAACTTATTCAGTATGAAATACATGATTCTTGGGAAAAAAGTTAAAAGACCGATCGACAAACTTGTTATTAATCTCAAGTGGATATGAAAGAACAAGCTAGATGAAGAAATGACTGTTATACACAAAAAGGCTCGTCTTGTAGCTAAGGGATATTGTCATGAAAAAAGGATATATTTCAAAGAGTCATTCACGCTAGTGGCAAGACTAGAAGCGGTTTAGATCTTTCTAGCCTATGCAGCTCACAAGAACATCACAGTCTACCAGAGGCATATCAAGACAACTTTCATGAATGGAACATCATAGTCTACCAGAGGCATATCAAGATAGTCTACCAGAGGCATATCAAGACAAATTTTCATAAGGAGATACCAACATGACATCTTGATCGTTTAGATTTACATGGATGGCATAATTTTGGCTCCACAAATCCAAAACTTTCAAACAAATTTTCAAATCTCATAAAGAGCATATTTGAGATGTCAATGATGGGGAACTAAAGTATTTTCTTAGAATACAAATTCATTAAACCCCAAGTTGTATTTTCCTTAATCAACAAAAATATACCTTATAAATTCTTAAGAAACATGGAGTGGACTCATTTGACCATACTAGTACCCCAATGGCTACTACAACCACGCTGGATTCTTATTTATACGGGAAACCGGTTGATCCGAAATTATATCGGAGCATGATTGGTTCTCTCATATGTCTAACAACCAGTAGACCAGATATTCATTTTGTTGTATGTTTATTAGCTCAGCTTCAGGCCAATCCTACATAAAATCACCTCAAAGAGGTAAAAAGAATCTTCGATACCTTCAATGCCCGCTCACATGGGACTTTGGTATCCGAAGAGATTTGGATACAATCTTATTGCCTTTTCGGATGCGAGATCATGCAGTTGCGAGACATGGCAAAAGTACTCTTGTGGAGCATAATTCTTGGGAGAAAACTAGTAAGTTGGAGGTCAAAGAAGCAAGACCGTAATTGACTATCAATGGCGTGTTTAGTATGTGTCTCTATCGGTCATACAGACGATTGTGGATGCGCACACAGCTGACTGATTATGGCTTTACTTTCGACAAAATACCTATGTATTGTGATTCAAAAAGTTCTATAGCTATCTCATCCAATTTGGTACAACATTCCAAAACAAAACTCACTGTAGTCCGTTATCATTTCATCAAAGAGCATGTGGAACAAGATACTATTGATTTACATTTCGTGAGGACTGATTACCAACTCGCTGATCTATTTACCAAAACCCTTCCAAAAGAATGGTTTAACTATTTAGTTCATCTAATTGGAATGTGAATCCTAACTCCAGAAAAGTTAGAAAGTCTTCCCGAATCTTTTTGAAAATTATATCTCAAAAAGCTTCGCTAATCTGTACATATTTTTGAAAAACAAAATACAAAATTTGAAAATCAACAAAACAAAATACAAAAATAGAAATTCTCAAAATACAAAAACATTAAAAATAAAAATCCAAAATATTCTTCTTACGACATGTCTCTTGTATAATCAATAGTATTTATGTTTCTAGAAATATCATTCAAAAATAATACGAAAATATAAATATGCTTGAGCAAGAGTTCATTAAAATGTTTTTAAAACATGTCGTTTCTCTAAAATTTTCTTGATGGCTTGTGTACACTGAGTGCACAACCCATGATTAAACTTAATGTCTTGTAAGTACTTCATCTTACAACCTGCGCTTACTCATGAATTACAGTTAAATGACAGACTGCAACTCGAAGTTCAATAAAGGTGAACTTGTACGCATCAGTGCATTTTTGCTAAAGCAAAAAGAAGAGAGATCTTCTCGCTTTTGAAAATTACTCAAATTTTTAGATTTTCAAAATTTTTTAAAATTTTCAAAATTCAAATGACTTCTAAGTATTTCAACTTAGGATCGCACTTCAATATGAAATCTTTTTCAAAATAGTTCGAGTCTAAATAGATGAATTTTTTTAGAAAAGAATTGTGTATATTTCATCATACACAATTCGTGCCTATAAAAAATGAAACTCTTTTCTTTTGGATAACTCATTTATACAAATGAAAATATTTCGTCCAAAAAGTTGATGAGAAATCATCACTATCTATTAGTAGCATTTGTTTCAAGATTTATCAAAAAGATTTTTCAAAATCTTTCCAGATATTTTTTGTGCTAAAAGATAACTCCCTCCAAAACTCTTAATTTTGAATGAAAGTTTAGATAAATGCTTTTATTAAGGGAGTATAAATCAAAATATTTTCTTACAAAGGCTTTTCAAAAACATGTCTTTAATCAGGTATATCAAAAAATATCACAGATATGCTATTTTTAGAGGGAGAAAAACGTGATTAAAATCTGATCAAAATTTTTTGTGATCATTATTGAATCTTCAATATTTTGATCGACTCAAAAGTGATTATTCTGAATAGACTTGCATCATGATGGGTAATAATTCCAAGTTCGTTATTAGGTTAGGTTTAGATTTTATCCCATGATCCAGCCAGAACTAGAAGGATATCCCTACGGACAATACACTAGTTAGTGTAAAAGTCCTTAGGTGTGAAAAAGTGAGTAATTGAGAAAAAAGGAAGGAAGGGGTTGAAGAATGAAAAACAAGATAATGAAAGGGTGAAAAGAAATGAACCCTAAACTTAGGTCAGAAAACGAGTCAATTCATATGCTATCTCTAATCACAAAGATGATTAAGATATTGAAGACAGACATCATGAACCCAGTGATGCAATGTACAACCCATTCACAGCCACTCAAGTCTTTCTCAAAAGATTCTTATTTCATTTCTCACGAAGATTAAACACGTAATCTATCGGCTTCTCATTCCGAGATGTGTTGATATTGAAAATGTGGCACTCTGCTTCAGCCTTCGCTTACTAAACCAAAATGAGTCTAGAGCCAAATGAGATTCAAAAAAAAAATCTCTTAGGACACATGCCAATCATACAATTGTTGTTTATCAATAAGAACACACGTTGTACTTTTAAAGTCCTTCGTAAGATTTTATTAATCTTTCCAAATATTCTTCATGGTGGTTCCTATGATTCAAACGGTATAGAGTAGTAGAGTGATGCTTTATGTATACTCCAACTACTCACCTTTATCCGTCGTTAGCTCACAAGCATCCGAATTAAGAACGGCTAGTGTCAAGATATCAAAAGCATTATGTTAGCATTTTAGGTCGCATCCGTTCTAAGAGTATTCGAAAAACGTTGTTAGCATCATTGATGTATCCATTCTAAACATCGTTAGCATCATTGTTACATCCATTCTAGAGTATTCAAAGAGCGTTGTTAGCTTCTTAGGATGTATCTGTTTGAGATATCTAAACACTAAACGCCGAGGACTAACATATATACATATCTAGTTATCAATGTTGCAGGTACTGATGAAAGCAACCATTCAAGAGGACCACATCGATATCTTCACTTCCTTGTACTCATACTTACACATATATTATCATCAACAAAGCTCAAATCGAGAATGTTCAAGACAAAGAAATCAAGATAAAGGGCAATGTGTTTCATCAAAGTCAAGATCTAATCAAAGAAAGTCAAGAACAAGTTCATAAGTCAAGTGAGGAAAGCTTATGTTTGAAGATCAAAGCTATATAAGACGTCTGATTATGATGGAAAGAATGTGACAAAGACAATGCACTAAGATAATGCACTAAGTCGCTAGAAGATAATGCACTAAGTCGCCAACACTTAATTCGCTACACCACTAAGTCGCTAGAGTCCTAAGTCGCTAGACAAATGCAAGTCGCTAAGTAGTAACTCGCTAAGACTCAAGTCGCTAGCAAAATTTTGGCAGCAATTCGCTACTCAAGTCGCTAAAGATACAAGTCGCTAAAGAGCAACTCGCTCTGCACCAAGTCGCTACCACTGTCGCTACTCGTGTGGAGAGTCCACTACTTGTATTGTAACTCGCTAGATCTAACTCGCTAGGTCTAAAACTGTAACTCGCTACAAATTTGTAAAGCAAGTCGCTACGAAGAAAATAATCCGTGAGCTAAGTCGCTATCAAGAAAAACCATATAAACATCACTTTTCAATCCAAAAACAACCCAACCAAGATGATTCAAGCTTACCAAATGAAAACCTAAACACTTGTGATGATTCTAAACATAAAAGTACTAACAAAATCCAAACTTTAACACAAGAAATCAACCAAATGATGCAAAAACCACTAAACTTTTTCAAACTAAAAAACCACTAGAAATCCAAAGATGTGCAAGATATGATCCAACCATGGCTCTTGATACCAATTGTTAGTTATAACTTTTCACATACACATCAAACCATAACACAAAGTAGCATATAGATGGAATTCTAGAGAGAAAGTTAGAGGTTTAGGAACTTAGTGAGAGAAAGTGAAAGATATTATTATGAGTTCTAACTCTACCTTGGAAGGTAGAGAGTATTTATAGTCTTGCATAAATCGCCACACAACGGGTCATGGATCGTGGCATACAGGTGGGTAAAGACCCGTCTGTCCTCCACGGTGTTACTTAACTAGATACTACTTAACTTAAAATAACTACGACTACGAGCTTTCTACGATTACAAATACTTGAGGTGACCGACTCTTTAATATCTAGAATTTCTAATTCCTAATAATCTCCCCCTAAGGGAGGTCACCTCAATCATGTACCAAAATTACATTGAATACAAATAGATATTACATTAACAATTGATCTTGCATTCTTGATGTAGTCTTTTGCTCCTAAGCTCGTAGTCATTGATTCTTCACATTGCATGTTTGGTTACTTCAAGTGGAGGTCTTTTACTGATCCATGTGATAGTAAATTTGAGCCAGCTATAAAGATCATCAGCTATCAAAAAATCTCTGACACATCCTTTGTGGTGTTGGCATTATGTGATGTTGTGACTTTAGGACCGACATGCTCACATTCTGGATCATGATATCTTCTTATCAGAGTAGCGGAAGCATTTGTTGAATCATGATATTGGCGCAGCCAGAAAGCGAAGCATGGAGTGAAAATATCGAGTCATTGATGCACTAATCATGATTTCTTCGAGATGAATGTGTTAAGTGAGCATGCGGCTATGGATTGACCGCTTCATTCGATCACCGCAAACGCCGGGCGCACCGCATACAACAGCTTAGCAATAAATCGCACGAAAGTGTCTTTGATCACTTTCGTTGAATCGAGGTACACGCCCACGGTTCCCGTTGATCAAGACATGTACCGCCTGTGATCGGTATAATTCAAGAATTTCCTTGACGGGTTTCGCAATGCTCTAGTCGTTCTCAAACCGAACGTCTCAAAGAAGACAACACGGAGTGAGTGAACCAATGAATTTAAGTCCACCGATTGATGAAAAGATACTTGAAAAACAATCGTGTATTGCTCAATAGAAATTGTTTTTGCAATACAAACAAGGTTTTAATGAAAATCAATTATCAATCATAAAACACCTTTTGATTTGAAATATCCGTACACGGTCGATGTGCTAAAGAAAAGAGTTGTTAAGCACAAAGACCGGTTTTCAAAGGTATCCGCAATCCATAACTCGAACCGTGATTGATTCAAGAGATTGAATCGCCCCATTGTTTCTGTTCGGTTGTCACATGGTTGATCTATATAATAGATCTCACATGCCACCTACCAGAGCTTGTTTGATGTTGGCTCGAAGGCTTTCCATCTTCATAGTGAATATGTATACACATCACTCGGATGTTCCGCAATACCACAAGGATAATGCGTGGGACTCAAGATATAATCTCTTTCCACATTGTATGAAACAGAGAGTCTTCATTGAAAGTGTCCTAATGAGATTTATTGATGATCTCGTGGCTCTAGACTCAATATGTGCATATTTGGATCCCGTGTCGGAGACTAGGGAGAGGTCTCCTTCTTCAATATCAACAATCTCTAAGAGAAAGTCGATAGATAATGTCGGTTCCCGTGAGAATGAAACAAGTCCTTTTAAGAGAAACTTGAGTGGTTTGGAAAGTTGAAGTGCAAGGTCCACCGGGTCCATGACGTCTTGTCTTCAATACCGATGTTACCATCGGTAGCATATGAATTGAACCCGTTTCGCCCTAAGGTTGAATAAATGGAGGGCTATTTGTTTTCAACCTATTCTCATTCAATTCTTCTTAATTCTTCAACCCCTTCAAGCTTACCGAGACTTCATAACTAGAACCTTGTTGGGTTTATTCCAAGACTAGCTCGGTCTTAGTCCGCACTCTTCCCATATCTCATTTTCTCCTTTATCATCATACCTAAGGACTTCTACACTAACTAGTGGATTGTCCTCGGTAGATCCCTCCGTTCGGCGGATCATGGGAACCAATACCTAACCTTATCATCCTTATATCACCGTACATAAAGTAAAGTTGGTCGGTCTATTTGGTATTGTTCATCCGCCATTGGATCCAATTGAAAACCATTTGAAAATCAATTCGGATACTTGTGATATATTATCAAAGCATTTTGTACCGAATCGTTTTTGATATTTTTAGAACGAGAACTCCCCTCAACATGTGCATCAAGTATTTGAAAATCTTTTGCACACGGAGGCAAGAGAAAGAATTAACTTCTTTGATTACCATTTTCTAAAAGATATCAACATCACTTCCTTGATCAACTCAAGTAGATAATGCATTCCCAGGAAGGATGAGGTTTCCATATATTTGCTCCCCCTCAATATGTGCCTCGAGGTTTGAAAAGAGTTTTACACATACTAGAAGGAACCTGCACATTGAGATAAATGATCACGTTTCAAATCATAGGTTTAAGATAGATGCTCCCCCTCAACATGTGCATTGAAAAATTGAAATCGTTTGACACATGTGGGAAGGACAGCGTGTACATCTTTATAAACCATTTACCGAATTATCAGTTTAAAACCAATTTAAATCACACATTCTACCCCGATCACAATTATCAAATCATTTGAGATTTGTGATCCCTTATAGATTTAAATTGATTTTGAAAGCTTTTAAGGAGAATTGTGACTTGATTATGAAAGCGTTTGAACTGATAAGGATCGACTCCATTGATAAAACATGCATGTACATCTTTTGAAAACAATTTAATGCCAAATAACTTTTTAATTTAATTGAAATCATTCTCCCCTCAATCAATGACATAGGTTGTTAATTGAGAGATAGAGATTTTGACAAATAAGTCCCGATGATTATCAAAAATAGAGATCGAGTTATTTTTCAAAGCATTTAGTTTTCAAGAGATAAATGTTTATAGAATCGAGCATCAATTTTGAAAACATGATAAAACATGGCTCGTTTTTTTTTTAAAACCGGTTATTGCTCGAAAATGACAATAAACCATTTTTTTCTTTTCTCCCAAAAATATTTTTTTGATTTTTTTTTTTTTTTTTTTTTTTTTTTTTTTTTTTTTTAATTCGAACAACATCTAAAGTCCCGTGTCATTCTTTGAATGACATCACAAAGACCGTAGATATTATCGAACCGAGAAAAACATGACAAAATGACAATATTTTTTGAAGATTTTTCGAATTTTTCAGATTTTTATGGATTTTGAAAGTTTTATAATTTTCTATTTGATTTTTTTTTGAGAGTTTTATAATTTTGTATTTTGTTTTTCGAATAAATATTTACAAGAGATAGATGAAGATAGACCTTTACTCCTCGTCTTCCTCCTGAAGACGTTTGAGAGTTTCTGGTTGAAGGCTTTTCAAACCAAGACGTGGAAGAATAAACTCAAAACGTTCTCTTGGAAGTGCTTTGGTGAAGATGTCCGCTAACTGATATTCAGACCTCACAAAATATAGTTCCACCACACCTTTTTCCACTTGTTCCCTGATGAAATGATGTCGAATGTCGATATGCTTTGCTCTTGAGTGTTGAACGTTGTTGCATGAGAGAGCAATAGCACTTTTATTATCACAAGATGAGGGATTTTGTTGAATTCAAAGCCATAGTCGATAATTGAGATCTCATCCATAAGATTTGAGCACAACAAGATGACATGGCTATGTATTCAACCTCTCCAGAGGAAATAGAAGTACTCATTTGCTTTTTGAAGACCACTCACAAGCTTATCACCCAAAACCGAGCACCTCCGGATGTACTTGACGTGTATCTTGACAACTCGCATGATCAAGATCTCGCATAGGCCGTTAGTGACATACCGTGTCCTTCGGTACCATAGTCCCATATTGATGGTTCCTTGGAGATACCGAAGACCCGCTTAATCGCTTCAAGGTGCTTTTTAGTAGGCTTAGCCGGTATCTAGCACACATGCAAACAATGAACAAGATGTCTCGGTCTACTAGTCATGAGGTACATCGTGATCCAATCATACTACGATATTTCGTTTGGTCAATCATGATCCCCGAGTGGTCCTCATCTAGTTTGGTTCGATCAATCATGGGGTGTCAACAGGTCACTTGAATCAAATCCAAATTTCTTTAAGATCTCTCATTGCATATTTAGATTGATTTATGAAAATGCCTCCGGACTTTGTGAAATTTGTAATCCCAAGAAAATGACATTTGTCCCATCATTGACATTTGAAATTTTGAACTCATTTCATTAGAAAACGATCACATTCCATTGGGTCTGCCGAGGCAAAATAATATCATCAACATAAATTTGAACATGAGTTAAATGTTTGCCCGACTTCGGTGAACAATGTAGGATCAATCGCTCCTTTCTTGAATCCGGTTGATAGAAGAAACTTTGACAAGTATCATACCATGCCCTTGGAGCTTGCTTTAAACCGTAAAGAGCCTTCTTCAGACGATAAACGTGAGTAGGATGCTCTTGATTCACAAATCCTCCAGGTTGGTCGACGAGAGCGACTTCTTTAAGATCTCCGCTCGAAATGCCGCTTTCACATCCATCCGATAGACTACCATGTTCTTACTAGCAAGATTAGCGGAAAGATTACGATTGCCTCGATTCGAGCAACAGAGCAAAAGATTCTTCAAAATCAATACCTCCTCTTGACGGTATCCTTTAGCAACTAATCGAGCCTTGTTCTTCAACACATCACCATGCTCATCAAGTTTTACTTTGAAGATCCATTTAAGAGCAATAATCATAGCACGCCTAGAGCGGTACTAACTCCCATACATCAAGACGATCAAACTCATGAATTTCATCTTGCATGGCATTGAACCGCCTATCTTCATTCATGGCGCTTTAACATCTTTTGGTTCGATCTTAGATAGTACGGAGTTGAAGAAGCACCATAAGGCATCGGTTGCAAGTTGTTTCGGGTTGATACAGACGAGAGGATTACCAATGATGTTGTCTAATGGATGATCGTGAGTCCATTTTCCGAGGTGTTCGTGTGGCGCTTGTTGAGGGATCAAGTAGGCGAGTCGATGTCTCCTGAAGAAGATGGTTCGATGATGATTCAGAGCAAATATGTTTTCAAATGGAGCATCTTCATGAGTAGCAAAGGGATTAACTTCATCATTGATGCCGAAATATTTCCATGATGTACATTTGAAGGATGATGATTTGTTGATGAGATCAAGGATCGGCGCAGTGCTTCTTGACTTAAGGATATTGAGACCAAGGATTGACTTCATTCTCGTGAATATGAGCAACCTCTGTTGTAGGGATCAACACCTCATTAGTAATTGAATCATACAGTTCATCAAACATAGGATCAAACAATTTCTTTAAATCATCTTCGGATGGAGGTACATATGGAGTTTCTTGAGAAGAGTTTGGAACAAGAGATGAACCAATGGGACTGTTTTTGTGCGGGTCCCGAGTGGAGTGTCCAGGAGCCATTTGACCGTCACCATCAAACGTAACGTGAATTGTTTCCATGATACTGGGTTCTTTTGTTGTAGATTCGGTATCCCTTTTGTTTGATGCATATCCTACAAATACTCCAATGTCGCTTTACCCCTAAGTTTGCCTAAGTCTTGACCTCATTGGTTGGATAACACAATGCACCAAACACACGAAGGAAAGAGAGATTAGGCTTTCATGTGGACAAGTTCATATGGAGTTTTTCCATGTACAAGGTGAATTAGGGAACGATTTTGTGTGTAGCATGCGAAGCGATTGCTTCACCCGGAGAAACATTGGAACCTTTGAGTAAATCAAGATTGTTCTAGCGGCTTCAACAAGAGTTCGATTTAGTCTTTCAACTACACCGCTCGTTGAGGAGTTCGTGGAACACTTCTTTGATGGTCGATTCCAACGCTTTCATAGAATTCATTAAGTTGTTTGTTGACAAACTCGGCCCATTGTCTGCTCGATAATTACGACGGTTTTGTTAAGTCGAACCTGCAATGTTTGATGAGTTTGATGATGATATCGAGTTTCATCCTTTGTCCTTAAGAACTTGACCTGTGTGAATCTAGAGTAATCATCAACCACAACTAACACATATTTCTTCCCAAAGATATTCTCGCACCTCATTGGTCCACATAAATCCATATGAATCATATGAAGAACTTCTCGTGACGAGTTAGTAGGTTTGGGTTTATGGGCATACTTCTGCTTTTTCCCAATTGACATGTTTGAACAAAGATGATCCTTTTCATACTTTAGTCTAGGTAAACCTACAACTAAGTCCTTTCTCGAAAGATCGTTGATGGTGCCAAGTTCAAGTGATTGAGACGACGATGCCATAACCATGACTTTATTTTGAAGCCTTTGATAACATGCGATTGGAGAATCCTCATCATGTCATCGATAGAGATGGTGTAAAGATTTGACCCACGAGTTCCTTTTAACAGTTCCTTACCATTAAGATCTCTAACAAAGCAGTGTATGTTTTACAAGGCAACTTCTAGATCGTAATCACGTAATTGACCAACAGAGAATTTATGACCCAAACCTTCTACATAGTAAACTCTAGAGATGACACTATCACCAACAACATAATCTCCATAACCCATAATAGCACCGAAATGATCATTACCAAATCTAATGGCCCGATGAATTTGCTCACGGTTCATGAGCCATGACGGTCTCCAAATATATGCTTGGAACAATGAGTCCGGTACCACGTAACGATTTGAACGATCCGCAGCTTGAACACGATAAGAATGGATAATCGGATAATTGGGATCCCCATGCAAGAATGGGTTCCATTTGGTTAGTAACAATGTTTGGAACACCCACATCGTAAATAGAAGCATTCATATCGAAAGTGAGGCAATGGAATCGTTGTGAATAGATGCAAGATTAGTGTCGTGATAGCCCCATTCACGGTGTGATCACTTCTTAAGGAATAGTTCTACCAAGAGGCATCCATTTTCTAGTGGGCATTATCTCGATTAGTCTTAAGACCAACAGTGTCCCATAAAAGCCTATTTTATCAATGTTCTTCCCGGGTTTCCTTTGTTTTCTAACTTTCTTTCATTTTTGCCTTTTAGCCTTCTTAGCATGAATTTTAGCATTAACAATATTAATCGGACAATTAACATCATTAGCGTAACAAGAACACCACATTCATGATTAGAAATGAATTCAAGCGACATCGGACAATGTTTGCAAATAGTATCGAATTCGAATTAATTACAAGACGCCTATGGCTAATACTAGAATCAACACGATTCGCTTTATTCAATTCAAGCTTAAAGTTCCTAGATTGTTCTTCTACTCTCTCCAAAGGCACATTCTTAGCTTGAGAGGTCCTATCATTCCTTGTATTGTCTTGAGACTTTGACCGCTCCGCTTAATGTCACCGATTACTCATGTAGAGGAATGGGAACATTAGTTGGTTTAACTACTCTTGCATCACTGTTTAGATGTACTTGGGTCTCGAACTACATGCAGTGCACTAAGGTTCACTTTCTTAAAACTAGAGGTACCGAGATTTGTACTCCTAGAAGGCACACTTGAGTTCTCTTTCTTAGCATTGATGATCCGAATCAACTTCTTAAAGGCACACCACGGTTCACATTCAAAACATTGGGAATCGAATGCATATCATACTTAGCATTAGGCATTGAGCATGGAATCAAAGGATTAACTCTCTCACCTAATGACTTTGGGCATATTGTGATCAAGCATTCTAAGATTTCTTAAGATCGTTTGGCATATAAGCATGCATGTCCAATTGCATTATCATGAGGTTTCTCTAGCTTATCCTCTTCAACAATCTCACGCAGACATTCTAGGCAATCCTTAAGGGATGAGAAGTATGTTTGAATGGCAAGTTTGTTGTTCCTTAGATGAGGAGGACATATGTCACAGATAAAGCATATTTATTACAAGAGTGAACCTTTGATACAACATTCTCCCCATTGGTCATTAGCATTTTCCTTTTACCGACTCTTCGATTCTCAATTTCCTTTTGCAATGAAGCTATTTGTTCGTTATTTTGTTACGAGTGACTTTAATTGATTCAAATAACTCATTGAAATGACGTTTAACCTTTTCATTTTCTTCTAGAAAACTTTCATTTTCCTTTTGTAAAGCACTTACTAAGTTTTGAAGATGAAACGTTTGAGAATCTGAGAATCTAAAGGAGGAGGCATTTGGGAGCTCGTCATATTGTTCGCTTGACCCTTTAATTGAGAGATTTGGGCTTTCAACTTTCGATCGTGTTGCACCGAGCTTGAATCTGCTCATCTCGCTTGTTAATTTGAAAACTGCATCAAACTCGAGCATCCAAGATGTCTTGATATTTGAAGTTTTGACATTTTCTTTGAGATGTTGATATGTTAGTTGTAAATTAAAATACTCAACTTCTAGTTTAGAAAAATGTTTAACCAAATTGTCGTGATCATCCAGCTTCAATTTTCTCATTTAGTTTAGAATTAGTTTTTCAAGCTCAATGACACGATCATGGGAGACTTTCGAGGCCACGATAGTTCATGAAATTTGGAAGCATTAATAGAGCAATTTGAAGCGTTGAAAACACATCTTGAGCAACACATTCAAGAATAAGATTCTCATTTAATGTATGCAAGTTCTTTCTCTCAATCTCATTATATTTCAAAGCACGCTCATAGTCACTAACTTCAACAACCATTGCATCAAATTCCTTTTCCATTCCCTTAATATCGCTTTCTATCCCTTTTTGAGACTCTCAAAGTGATCTTTTAGAAGTTTAAAGAAGGGCATGACCTCGCTTAAATAACATTCTTTCATTTGTTCAAACCCCTTTCTCCTTCGCTTATACCAAGTGGGTGTGATCCTTTTCTTGCAAGTTTTCTCAAAATCAACAAATAGTTGAAATATAACGTATTGGCTAATTAATGTCTTGCTTTTAGTGGCAATTGTTCTAGGTACAAGATGCATTGGTGTATTAGGAGGATACACAATGCTCTAGGCATTTTCCAAAGGGAGGGTTTGTTTCAACAATATTTTTCGCTTTACGCTTATCTAAATCCTTTTCCGTAAGACTTGTTCGGAGTCAACAATGTCTCGAGGCTTAAACTTGTTCAAGGAAATCCAGCTTTTCTTTCTTGTTGTCATGAGGAGAGATAATTATTTTTTCTCTATGCATTTGGGATCATTTTGTTTCTTATTCATCTTTTCCTAGTGATTTCATTTGATTTCTTATCTTCCTCGGTGCACTCAACGCAACTAGGTTTCGCCAGGCTTAAGGATTTCATTTCCATCATAAAGCACCTTATGAGCATTTCTAGCCTTTTAATTACCTCGGATTTGGTTCCTCAACAAGGGAATGCTATGCTTATCGCTTAAGACTCGATGTTTAGTGACCATGTGAGCAATCGAATGGTGTTTCCTTGTATGTACAACTTGTTTTCAAGTTTGTTTTCAAAGTTTTCGATTAGAAAATCTCTCAAGAGTTTTGATTCCTTTGCATTAAATTCTTGCTTAAGCATTTTCACATTTTCTTGAAGTTCTTGTTTTGCTTATTTGTTTTAGAAAGTTTTTCTTGCAAGGAATTTAATTCTTGTTTCAATACTTCTTCTCTAAACTTACTTTTTCTAATTATCGCACTCACTTGGTCATCCATTTCCCGCTCACGAGTGGTCAACTCAAATTTAGCACGTTGTTCATAAATAGCAACACGCTCTTTATAGGCATTTAGTTCGAAATTACGAAATCATCGAGGCACATGCGGTGTATTCATAAAAACATAGTCATTGTTGATCGCAGAAGATGCATCACTTGGTACAACTTCACTTTCACTTTGTTTCACATATTGATCATATGGGACAATATCGATATTACCCATATTTTCAATATTTGATTCAATAGTTTCGATTGATTGTACTTTGTCATGCATCTGCTGCACATCAAGATCATCGTATAGTTTTAATACCTCGAGATGAGCTTGTCATGGGATGGGCCACTAGTGGTGAAGAAGAGACCTTGGGAGAAACCATTGGAGAAATGCTAGCCATAAAATTGTGTGTGCCAGAGGTCCATCATCCACATCGAGTCGTATGCATCACAATCAGCGACTTGAAAGGCATTCGATGATTGTGACCTATCTCCTGAATAGGTCGCTCATCCACATCTCGCATCATAGGTCTTGGCATTACCCTCGCCTAAAAACAAGAATTCCTCTTCATCTAAAGCAACACCATCGTCCCGAGCTTGCAAGCAAGATCTTATCTCAAGTAATCGGCGATTCGTGGATGCTTTGGAGATGTGCGCTTTCTTGCAATGTGTCCTCACCACCACGCTTATAGCATTTGATCGGCTTAGCTTGACCTTGGTTACCATTCCTTCCTCGATTCTCGATTGCCCACATAACCTCTACCAAGACCACCTCTTCCCCGATCATACCGTCTTTCTGAACTGGTTGCACCACGATCCTTCCATCTTTAACAAAGAGCTTGATTGTGTGGGTTAGATGTCGCTCGAGGTTGTTGTTGGTTTGTGGGAGAGAATTCATGTTTTGGCTAATCGGAAGAGCTAGTTGATTAATGAAGTTTCCACGTGTGCATCAAGATCGCCTTGTTTGAACATAGGATCGGGAATGAGTTTGTGATTACCATTACCCAAGGGTATGACTTGTGAAGCTTTGGTTGTGATTCCGATGTTTGAGTAGAAGGCGCTTGAATCATTAGATGAGCTTGTCTCTCCCGGGTTGGTTTTGAACCGATTGAGAATCAATTTTTCAAACATAGCATGTCTCTCATTCGAAGGAGGAAGGCATAGAGTTGCTCATAGTTTGTATTCTTCAATCCTTTAGTGAGCTTCACAATGTGACAAACTTGTGCCATTCGGGATTCATGTTGTTCACAAATTTCGAGTTCACCGAATGTTAGGCATAGTCATTCGATGTTCCTCATGTCATTCACTAGCTTATGAAATCTCACATAGTACTCATAGACACTCTCATCCGGTTTCATCTTGAAGTGTTCAAATTGGCCATAGAGTTGATTCTCTGTCTTCCATAGTTAATTCGAACCCGAGAAGCATCTTAACATTATCCCAAACCGCCTTTGCATCGGTGTTATGATTGATCGACTTGTAGATGTCTTTAGGAAGACCTTGAAGAACAATGTTTGAAGCCCCGATATCTCGTGATCGAATCTCTTTTATCCTTATCATCAAGCTCATCATACATTTTAGGTCCGTCCATTCCGTAAATGGAGTACCATCTTCATTAGTATCAAGTATGTCTCTAGTCGCCTCAACTCTATATGGTCCTTCATCAATGGATTTGAGAATGTTGACACCATTTTCCTTTCCAAGGCAATACAATCGATTCGTTGAGCCCAAGAATCGTAGTCGATTCCTGTCAAGCATGGGTGGACGAGTATCCGAGCCACCGCTTGAACATCCTCGGCAACAATGGAGATGATAGTAGGAACGTTGGTAGACATGTTAACAGATTATACGGGATTTTATAACTCTATGATTAAACCGGAAATAGATTCTTTCACGGATTTTACTAAATCAAGAGAAACCGTAAACAATCACTCAAGTCGCTGAAGATAATGCCCTAAGTCGCTAGAAGATAATGCACTAAGTCGCTAGAAGATAATGCACTAAGTCGCCAACACTTAATTCTACACCACTAAGTCGCTAGAGTCCCAAGTCGCTAGACAAATGCAAGTCGCTAAGTAGTAACTCGCTAAGACTCAAGTCGCTAGCAAAATTTTGGCAAGAATTGCTACTCAAGTCGCTAAAGATACAAGTCGCTAAAGAGCAACTCACATGCACCAAGTCGCTACCACTGTCGCTACTCGTAGTGGAGAGTCCACTACTTGTATCAGTAACTCGCTAGATCTAACTCGCTAGGTCTAAAACTGTAACTCGCTACAAATTTGTAAAGCAAGTCGCTACGAAGAAAATAATCCGTGAGCTAAGTCGCTATCAAGAAAACCATATAAACATCACTTTTCAATCCAAAACAACCCAACCAAGATGATTCAAGCTTACCAAATGAAAACCTAAACACTTGTGATGATTCTAAACATAAAAGTACTAACAAAATCCAAACTTTAACACAAGAAATCAACCAAATGATGCAAAACCACTAAACTTTTTCAAACTCAAAACCACTAGAAACCAAAGATGTGCAAGATATGATCCAACCATGGCTCTTGATACCAATTGTTAGTTATAACTTTTCACATACACATCAAACCATAACACAAAGTAGCATATAGATGGAATTCTAGAGAGAAAGTTAGAGGTTTAGGGAACTTAGTGAGAGAAAGTGAAAGATATTATTATGAGCTCCAACTCTACCTTGGAAGGTAGAGAGTATTTATAGTCTTACATAAATTGCCACACAACGGGTCGTGGATCGCATACAGATGGGTAAAGACCGTCCGTCCTCCACGGTGTTACTTAACTAGATACTACTTAACTTAAAATAACTACGACTACGAGCTTTCTAACGATTACAAATACTTGAGGTGACCGACTCTTTAATATCTAGAATTTCTAATTCCTAACATTTATATCATAAGATCACATAGCATGTAAAAAACAAAGAATCAAGACTCATTTACTTTAACGTTCAAGATTCAAAGATCAAGATTAAATAAGACCAATTTACAACAACTCATCCAAAACAACTAAGGAATGACATCCCTTAGAGGGAGATTGTTAGCATTACTTTTAGTAATAGAAGTAATAGAAGTGATGGTATTCTACGTTAAAAACTATGTAATGTTAATAGAGAGTATGTAAGAGTCTATTCTCAGGCTATAGGTACTAAGCTAATATGCTACTAGTTTAGTCTAATAGTTTATGTATCAGAAGGTCAAGCCCACGAGAACTAACCCAAGCCCAAGCCCATTATGTGAGGCGTTGGGATGGTATAAGATCCACACAGGTCTCACTTGTGTGTGTATGCTTGTAGGTGTTCTAGTGTGTGAAATACAAACCTCCTTTCTTCCTCTCTTTTTCTCTCTATCACATGACCAAAACACTACCAACATCAAGTCACCATCTTTTTTGTTTAAGTTGATTAATAAGGGATCTTAAAAAAATAAACATGTTGGAGACAAGAATAAAGATGGTTGAGGCAAGATTGGAATTGGAAAGGCATCCCGAGAACCAAGCATGGCACTTAGTTGCAATACTTCATGAGGTTTTAGATCACATAAAAAATCTTCGTATGTAGTAGCAATTCGTATATTTAATTTAATTTTTTCATCCATATGTTAATTTTAATGTGTTAATGTTTTCTCAGTCAGGCGGGATTGAGTTTGTTGTTGTTTAATGTGTTCATGTTTAGACGTTTATCAATTTGGAATGTAATTCATATGCTTTAGTTATTTGAGTGACTATATTATTTACATGGTTAATATATACTCCTTAAGTCCCAAATTACAAGTCTATTTTCCTACTTTTGGTTGTCTCAAAACACTTATTCATGTTTCTAATTCAACCAATCAAAAGACACTCTAGTAAAGAGAAGGTATTTGATTTGAGAATAAATTAGTTAGTGGGAATTTATTAAACTTTGTGCAAATTTAAAATACACTGATAATTTGGGACGGATGGATTATAATTTCTGATAAGTTAATTTGATAATTGGATGTGGGAAAATTCATTTTTAAAGCATTTTATAATTAATTTAAATAATTTTAAATCTAATTTAAATAATTTTAACATATTTTGATTAATTTAATATATTTTTAAATTAATTTTATTTTATTTAATTTATTTTTGAATAATTTAAATCATCTATAAGTTATTTTAACTTATTTTTATTTTTTTAATATTTTTATTTAATTTTAACCATTTATAAATTATTTTAAAATGATTTAAACATTTATAAATTATTTTTAATTTATTTAAATAATTTTTAAATTTTTTAAAAACATTATTGTTGGTCAAATAATGGTCAACCTGTTGGCTAGGACATGTCTTAGCCAATTGTTTAGCGAAAAAAGAGTGCGAGAGCAATTAGGAAAACTAAAAAAATTGTGGAAAACTAAAACGGGTTAACCTTTTGGCTAGGACATATCCTAGCCAATGTCCTCACTGACTTTTTTATACTGTACCTTCTCATCAAACTCTATGACTAGTGTGTTTTTTTTTTCTTTTAGTGGCACTGGCTAGGACTTCTTTGTTCTAGCCGCTGATTTCATAACCCGTTTTACTTTTCGATGTAGTGTGTTTTTATCCAATCATGTTAATTGTTGTAAAGTTCTATAGTTTGGTTATTAATATATTTCATTTGTTTTACCAAAAAGATTAACATGGCAAACGATCTAAGAAGCTAGTAACGTGAATGTCATATAATTTATCTGTATACAGTTCAATATCATATATACATGCATATTTTTCGTATATACATTGTTTTGTGATGTACGTCATATAAAGACCTCAAATGAATGGGAGCCTAGAGTTAAAGATGTTGATTGCAAGATACCCAGAGTGACACGTGTATGAAGAGGGACGACACACGTCACACATGATTTGAAATGGCTGAAAGTGTGAAGCAAAGATAGGATGGGAATATAGCAAAGAGAAATGAGAAGCATGCGTCACAAGATATGCCTTATCATAAATCGTGATTGAATTGATGGGTGCCCATGCGGATTTAAAGTTTTTATTTGAAATGCTTTTTTTATTTTTTATTTTTTATTTTTTATTTTTATTTTTTTTTTATCCAAACATATACTACGTAAAATTGGTATAAAGTAAAACATGTTACGAGTATTATTGTCATTGTTGGCGTATGTCACTCCCCGGCAGTTTAGTCAAATGCCGAAGAACCGAACTCCCCGGCTATAAGCCAAAACCGCTCGGACAAAGATGAAATCTCCCTGATAAGGCACACTAGCCATTTGGACCAAGCATATATGCAATCATGTACGGAGGTTAAATATAACCTCCCAAGATAATCTGACACCGACATCATCATGTATAAAGGAAAGGAATCTTGGTCGAACCATCGACCTTTCCGTGGAATCTAAACAGTAAAGTCAACTCCCGCCTAAAAAGAGTCACTATCGCCCACGTGATCTCCTGGATGAGGACAAAGCTCCGATCTATAAAAGGAACCAAGCAACAAAGATTTGAGGTTAATTCATTCTCATCCATTTTCATAGTATTTCACTCGACATATATATATACTCATTCTCACGGGAGTCGGGTCTAGGGATAAAACCCGGCGAGGCTAACGCGTGTTGTCTTTGTGTTTACAGATCCAAGATACCTAATCCGAGGGCTGATCAAGGATTAGCTTGTTAGGTAATTACAACTTTTACCTCAACAAATTGGCGCCATCCGTGGGACCGCTATTCTAACTACCAACACTAGAAATGGCGGGTCCTACCACCGAACACCCTGTGTACCTCCACGGAAACACCGCCTTGAGGCAACCCACCCAACTTGGAGGAGCAAATACTAAGCCACATATCGTCACTAAAGGCCTTGATACAACAACATAATACCCAAGGAAAAGCCCACTACAACGATACGGATAGACTTGAGATGAAGTCAAGGACCTTCCGTGGAGGAGGAAAAGATCCGGAAGGAAAGGTGTCGTAGAAGATCCGAAGGAAAGCAGTCGTGGAAGATCTACACAAACCATACAAAGATGCCCCTGATCCCCATTCACACGACGGATAGTAGAATTCACGGACCGAGACATGAGTCGCCTAAGAACATAAAACTCTACAACGGTTCTTCAAACCCGATGACCACGTTACTCGCTTCTCCGGCAAATAATCACGGCGGTGGCCACGCCGGTATGATGTCGGATGTTCCAACAAACTCGGACGATCCGTGGCGGGTGGTTCGAGCGACACTAAACCAAGAGATTGACACCGGGAGGAGCTCGGAGAGCTTCCTAGAGATTCAAGGCCAGAGGAAGTGTCTAAAAGACCCGATGGAGCTCACGAAGATCGTATGGAAGGCTCATGAAACCTGCTAGAGTTCAAAGAAAGATGGACCGACGGGCTAGCTACATCCCCGGGTGCCGAAATAATGCAATATCCTCATTCACCAACGGAAGCAAATGCCCTAATGGTGAAACGATTCTCGACAAAATCCCCAAAACAACACGGAAATGATGAAGAGGGTAGAAGATTTTGTACGCTCGGAAGAAGCCTACAACACCACGGAACTCCCTAAAGGGAATGGAACCGAAGAGTTATGCATGTGGAGTCACCAGATCGAACCCCGAATGGCAAACCTCCCGACAAACGAAGAGGAGATGAAGGACGAACAAAATCCCGCCGCACAATCCCTACTACCCGACTAGAACCGAGTAACCACAGAACGACTACGTAAGTGATTACAGGAGGAACCATTACAGAACGAGGCTGCACCCATAGATTTGAACCTTCTCTCAAAAGCCCCTAAAGAAATTTTAGCGACGGAGCTTCAACTAAACCTGCCACCACCCCCACCTCTGAGAGGAGCACCAAGGAGAGAAAATTTAGACAAATTCTGTGACTATCACGGCGAGAAGGGCCATCTCACCAATGACTGATACCAACTCAAGGAACACCTCAGAAAAGCTTTGGAAACAGGCAAATTAGATCATTTATTAAAAGAAGTAAGGCAAAGGGGAAGAAACCCACCCCGAGAAAATCAGCCGGGCAGAGGAAGGGTGATAAATATGGTATACGGAGGAGGAATAGACAGAAAACGAAAGAGCAACTACCGAGAGGAAGACTGGATGAACGTTCCTATAGCTTTCCCTCCCGTTCTGCCGGGGGACGTTTCCGAAGAGCCATTGATAATCGAAGCGGATGTTGAAGGATATACTGTAAGGAGAGTTTATGTTGATCCAGGGGCAGCCGTGGAAGTAATGTACGAACATTGTTTTCAAAACCTATGCCCAGAAATCAAAGGAAAGCTAAGAGAAACGAACACACCTCTAGTAGGATTCTCAGGCAAGACAATAAAGCCCCTCGGGAAAATAGACCTAAACGTTTGTTTCGGAAACGATGGCCTATAGCGCCGAGCCATAATGACATTTGCAGTGATAAGATCCCCCTCTCCGTATAACATTATCCTGGGACGATCAAGTATTAGGGAATTAAGGGCGATCCCCTCAACCATCCACTCCATGATAAAATTCCCAACGCCAAGGGGGTGGCAACCCTCGTTACCAGATCAATAATCATCTCTGAATGTAGGAGGTTGGAAAACATTTCATGGCAAAGGAGTCGAAGTAAGGGAGAGAAGGCCTCCGAAAGAAGGGTCCGTGACAAAAGCGAAGAAGTAATGATAAACCCCAATTCCCGAGCAAATGATTACTATCGGGGCAATTTTTCCAAAGAATGCAAGAGGCAATTGGTAGAATCAATAAAAACAACAAGGATGTATTCGCTGGCAACCGGCGGACATGACAGGGTCCCCGTCGAGTCATAGAACACAAACTAAATGTCAATGAATGATGCATCAATAGCTCGTAAGAAGAGAACCTTCTACCGAAAAGAATCAGCAATCAACACCGGTAGAGGAATGGTGAAAGGTGAATAGTTCGGCAAGGAATATCCTACATGGATTTCAACCAGGTTGGTAAAGAAACCGGACGGATCATGGAGAATGTGCATGGATTTCAAGAGCATCAATGCTTCGCGCCCAAAGGATTACTACCCACCCCGTAAATCGACTAGAAAATAGAGTCCAGAATGGGTTACAAGTACAAGTGTTTTCTCGATGCATACAAGGTACCACCAAGTCCGATGGCCAAAGAGGACGAAGAGAAAAACCTTCTACACGTAACATGGAACCTTTGCTACACCAAATGCCGTTCGGTCTAAGGAATGTCGGGCGACGCATCAAAGACCGTGGATTCAAGTTTTAAGGAGAAAATTGGCGTGAATTTGGAAGTGTACGTCGACGATATGGTGATCAAAAGCGTAAGTGAAGTAGAGTTGCTGGCAGACATGGTAGAAACGTTCGACAACCTCCGAAGGATCAACATGAAGCTCAACCCTAAAAAGTGCTCTTTTGGAGTGGAAGAAGGAAAATTCCTCGGTTATGTAGTAACATCCGAAGGAATAAGAGCCAATCCGAAGAAAACAAAGGCGATAGCCGACATGCAATCGCCCAGAACACTCAAGGAAATGCAGAGCCTCAGCGAGAAGCTGGTAGCTATGAACAGGTTCCTGTCTCGATCGGCTGAAAAAGCGTTGCCCTTCTTCAACACTTTAAAAATGTCACGAAGATAACCAAAAGGAGTACCGTGGAGTGAGGAGGCCAAGAGGCGCCCCAAGATGAAGAGTGTGATTTTAGAGCTACCCAATCTAATGACCCGGTGGCGTGAGAAGATCTTTTCGTATCTAGCAAGAGTCAAGAAGCCATAATGTTACTGTACTAATGGTAGAAAGAAAGGGAAACAAATGCCTGCACTATGTTAGCGTAACACTCCACGATGCCGAGCGAAATTATGCCCCCGAGAAATTAGCTTTGGCACTACTGACCGCCCGTAAGACCCGGAGGTATTTTGAAGCACGCCACATCAAGGTGATCACGCATCGACCCCATCCGCGACGACACAAGCCCAATCTTCTGGGAAGCTGATGAAATATGCGGTAGAATTAGGAGCATACAAGATTACTTACATCCCCAGAAACGCCGTCAAGGGCCAGGTCCTGGCAGATTTCATAAATGAGATACCGGTCTGCAAAATAGGGAGAGAAGGGAAAAGCAAAGAAGTATGCAACGTCTCTACAACAGAGGAGGAATGAACACTATTTACGGACTGAGCGTCTAACAAAAAAGGCTCCGGAGCAAGGTTGGTGCTGATAAGTCCTGACCAAACATAGTACACGTATGCTCTTCGGCTTAACTTCCCCAGCACAAATAATGAGGTAGAATACGAGGCGTTACTGATGAGTGTCTAAATACTCATCATTTTGTATCGATAATGCCAAAACATCCGAAAACACCTCGTAAATGCTTCAAAATGATAAAATATCACAAACAAGTGTTTTATATGTTTTAAATGCAAAACATCAAAATCGATGAAAACGATCAAGTTTGCATAATTGGCGCTTTAGTCCCCAAGTTTGAAAATATGTCAAAATCATCCCCGGTAATTCAAAATCTTGCAAAATATCATTTTAGGTCCAAGAGATTCAAAAGTTGTCAAAACAAACCCTTTAAAGTTTAAAATCACAAAATGACAACTTTAGTCCTTTAACTTTGAAAATTGTCAAAATAGTCCTTGGTTAATTTAAAAGTGAAAATTATCAAATTTTAACCTTGTTCTATTTATAAATGGCAAAATGGTCCTTACGATAAACTTTTGAGAAAATTACATAATTGGTCCTCAAGTTTCAAACTTGATGCTTTGGTCCCCTGATTTGTAAAATGGAAAATATCAACTAAGGTCCTTGTACTAATCACTCTTGGCAGTTTTACCCTTGTGATAAAGTTTGAAAATGCTCAAGACCAGCCCTTTAACTTTGGCTAAATTGCAAAGTGAGTCCTTGTTGTTACTTATAAACCAAACGGATCCTTTATTAATATCTAAGCCCAATCCAAGCCCAAAACAATAACCCGGTCCAATATTTAAATTCAAAAGAAACCGCCTACACTGTTCATCGTCTCCTTCTCCCTTGTTTCAGTTACTGACCGGACTTAGGATAGCAAAGGACATGAAGATCCAAGTGCTAAGTGCTAAGGTAGACTCCAACCTGGTGTCAAGTCAAATCAACGGAGAGTTCACCAACTACAAAGAAAGCATGACCAAGTATTTGGCTAAGGCAAAGGAATATATCGGATGTTTCAGGCAGTTCAGAATACAAAATATTCCCAGAGCGCAGAATCGAAAGGCCGATGTCCGAGCAACCGCCTCTGTTGCATTCGATCACTTGTCAAAGAAATACTGTCAAGTATTGGAAACACCATCGATCAAGAGAAGGTCATAGGAGCAATAGTTGAAGAAGAGGAAGAAAACGGATGTCTCCCATCATCCGGTGCATTATCAAGGAAAATGGCCTAGCGAAGAAAACGGCAAGAACCTTGCGGATGAAGATACCTCATTACATCATGGAAGACGGGTCTGCTCAAGAAGTCATATTTAGGTCCAATGATGAGGTGTGTGGGTCCACCGCAGCCAATTACGTAGTCGTGAGGTGACGGCGGGCATGCGGCATGCACTCCGCCCAAGATCCGTGGTGGCGAAGCCGATCGAAAAGGATACTACTAGCCGACAATGCATGGGGATGCCCGAGAGGTCATTCAAAATGCGAATCTCGCCAAATACACTCCCGGTTCCCAAACCGCCAAGACTCTCATGACTTCTATCATGTCACCTTGGCCTTTCTTCCAATGGGGAATGGATGTATTGGGCCCTCCTCAAGCACCCGGAAAGTCAAGTATGTCATCGCGCCATCGACTACTTTACAAAGTGGATGGAAGCCAAACCTCTAGCAAAACCACAGCAAAGAAGTCATAAAATTCGTGTGGAATAACATCGCAGGTCGCTTTCGCCCGCCACACATAATTGTAATGTATAATGGTAGCAACTTCATTCATGACCCTTCAAACGTTGGTGTGAAAACTAAACATCAAACAGATAAATCATCGCCGTGGCACATCCCCAAGCAAACGGTCCGGTAGAACGAGCAAAAAAAGTTTGATGCATGGCTTCAAGACAAGGCCGGAAAAAGTAGATCCGGATGGGTCGATGAGCTACCGAACGCTTTGTGGGCTCATCGCACATCCTTAAACACTAGCAACGGTGAAACACCGCTCGGTTTGACATACGGTAGTGAAGTCTGTGATCCCCATGAAATTGGCATGCCTACCTTCCGAACAATGATGATTACCAAGAGGAAACGAAGAGGAGAGGCGCTAAACCTGGATCTCCTAGAAGAAAGAAGAGACTCGGCACTGCTGAGGAGGCCGGTACAAAAGAAGGTGGAGCAATATTACAATCAAGGGTCAAAGGCGAAAAACTCGAGTAGGAGACTTCGTCTACGAAAATGAAGCCGCAGAAAAGAAAACCTAGGGAAGTTGGGACCCAACCGAGGGCCCATACCAAATAACGGAGGCATACGACAACGGCTCCTACAAATTACGACAACCGAGGAAAGAGGTCCCCAAGACTTGAATGCGTGAACCTAAGAAAATGCTTCTTGAGGATGAAGAAAGCTCAGAACCATTAAGCCCTAGAGGCAATATGTTTAAACAAGTTATTAATGAAAATCGTAGCTCCCGTATTTTGAGGGGCAATTTTCCGTATGAATGGTTTCTCAACATAATTAGTAATGATCCCCGACAGCTCGCGACCTCCGGGGAAAAATGGTCAATGTTCATAGATGGTTTATATCCAAAAAGGATTGCCATAAAATGCCGAACGGTTTATACCAAAAAAGGGTTGCCTAGGCGACAAAAAGATGGTTTATATCCAAAAAGGATTGCCAAAAAATGCCGAACGGTTTATACCCAAAAAGGGTTGCCCAGGCGACAAAAAGAGGGTTTATATCCAAAAAGGATTGCCATAAAATGCCGAACGGTTATACCCAAAAAGGGTTGCCCAGGCGACAAAAAGATGGTTTATATCCAAAAAGGATTGCCATAAAATGCCGAACGGTTTATACCCAAAAAGGGTTGCCCAGGCGACAAAAAGATGGTTTATATCCAAAAAGGATTGCCATAAAATGCCGAACGGTTTATACCCAAAAAGGGTTGCCCAGGCGACAAAAAGAGGTTTTATATCCAAAAAGGATTGCCATAAAATGCCGAACGGTTCATACCCAAAAAGGGTTGCCCAGCCGACAAAAAGATGGTTTATATCTGAAAAGGATTGCCATAAAATGCCGAACGGTTTATACCCCAAAAGGGTTGCCCAGGCGACAAAAAGATTGTTTATATCCAAAAAGGATAAACACAACACCAAACAATCTATGCCTAGATGAGATAGCCGAAGTAAACACAAAGTAATCCATATTTAAAGACAGTCAAATAAAATACAGGGATGTAAAAAGAGGAGCGACTATCGATTTCATTCGACAAACGAAATTCCCAAACAAGTTCATTCAAGGTTACAAATTAACATATCATTATTAAACAACATCGCTCGCAATATCGCCATCACAAAAGAGTTATCCAAAATAAAACATAACGATAGCAAACTTCATTGGGAGGAGCATCGGTCCTCGTCTTATCCTTAGTCTCGACCTCTTCTCAACGGCATGATCCGGGGCTGGGTCGGGCATCAAAGACGAGACAAAATTAAAAGGACGATGGCAAGCGTTTCGAACCTTGGCGACGTAAGGATACTCCTTGACAAAGAGTTCATCATACATAGCTAAATACTTGGTAGGAGCATCAATGTCCAAATCCTCACTATCAGCCAAAATCTTCTGCACTTCCTCCTCCGAACGACCAATGGACACACCGTCCAACCACCCCGCCATACCACTCAAACCGAAGGTACACCAAATAAGCCTTGTACTCGTGGTTACCATG
The DNA here is from genome assembly GCA_022545495.1 of Chrysanthemum lavandulifolium. NCBI lineage: Eukaryota > Viridiplantae > Streptophyta > Magnoliopsida > Asterales > Asteraceae > Chrysanthemum > Chrysanthemum lavandulifolium. The sequence continues at coordinate 213,526,497 of CM040238.1, forward strand.
AAGACGAGCATCTAACGCCGGATGAAATCCCAACAAGATTCGCCTGCTCGATCTCTAGGTTCCCCGCGCTATGGCCATTTCTTGGCGTTGTTTCGTAAGAGCTGCATTCTCTCCTCTTCGCTTCTTGAGCCCCTTCGCTCCATTAGCTCTTTCTCCAAACTTGATATTTTTTCACTCTGAGCAAGGGACAATTTTAACCATTCAGCTTTTTCACCCTCCAGCGTGCGAACCTATTTTTTCAAACCCTCCTCCCGAGCAGAAGTCTCGATGAGCGCATCCTTCGCCACTTTCAATTCAGCCAGAGTCTTATCCAAAAAGGCGAAATTGTCCTTAGCAACTTTCTCACACCCACTGTGCTCTTCGACCAACTCACGGTGATCAAGGTCAAGACTCTCGAAGCGAACAAGCAAATCCACAAAAGCAAGCGAACCCCTAGCCAGTATAGCCCATGACCGCTGGGCTGACTCAGTATCCGACAGAGTCTGCATATATTCCTCTTCGGCGGGAGGTGGCAGATGAACCATGAGATCCCGATACTTTTCATACCCTTTAACCCTTTCATCGTTTTTGATTGACCACCCCGACACATAGGTGGCGCTGGACGAGGTACCTTCTTCATCACCGGTACCCTTGCCTTCACAACGCAGAGGAGGAGGAGAATTAGCTACAAAAAGTGCAAAATAAAAGTTAAGTATACACAGGAAATAATCAAACGATAGTAACGAAAAAATAATTCGGAGCAGAAAGAAACCAACTCACCATCCTCCTGAGGAGCGGGTTGTTCGACAAATTGGGAAGCCTCAGCATCATGATCCTTCGGCCCAGCCTCCAAATCGACACCAACATTAGCATCGTTAGCATCCCCTAACTTGTTGCTGGAGTGACCCTCCAAATCTCCCTTTTCAACAACCGGAGGATTATTCGGTGGTTGGCCCTCCGGCGGAATGGTGTTCGCCGGCGTCGGATTCGTATGGGAATCCAAGTTGATCACGGGAGTGGGACTCTTCTTCCGTCTCTTCGGCAGACCAGAGCCACCTTCCCCAACCCGACGCCACGGGTTTATAACCCCGGCTTTCGCCTGCCTTCTTTTTTTTCTCTTTGGCCTCCAAAACTTTGGGCTCGGCCACCTCGACCTCTTCATGGCATTGGTCTTGGCGGAACCGCCGTGCAGCTGGGCTCTAAGGGTAACATGCATTATATGGGCTTGCCCTCTTGGTACTTATCCCCTCGGTCATAGCACCTCTTGATATAGCTCGGCTTGGTAAGATAGTCGACATGGTCAAAGCCGCAAAATACATGAAAAATGTTACACAAGAAAACAAAAATCTTAAACAAAGAAAGAAAATATACATGCCAAGTACCATTCCCTCGCATCCTTCGAGTCGCCCGATAACCCGGATACTTCCATTTGGCCGACAACCCCACGGCATACAAAAGTCCGGTGAATTTAATCAAGTCTATAACATTCGCCGACAATAAATCCGCATGAGGCATAGAAAACTCCCGGTGGAAACGGATCGAAACATCTCGAGTCCGGATGCCTCCACGGCATAGCAAAGGGTACCGCCTGACGGTCAATAAAAGAACCGTCTTTTCCAACCCTTTAACGAAGACAAAATCTCTTGAAAACACACTTTACGCCGCTACCATCTCGCTTAGCAAATGTGAACCAAAGCCCTTGTTTATGTAATTTATAAAAGGCTCGAACAAAGAAGTCGTGGAGTAATATGAAGGCTACGACTATATACCTCAAAAGTGTAACCTATGTAAACCTATCGGCACTAATTGGGAAATGTGAACTTTGTAATAATGGAGGACATCTAAGAGAAGCTAGAAATAGGGACCAAATCCCACCTTCAATAAAATATTCTAAGTATAATCCTATGGCATCATCCCAAGTTGCCCCATGGTAATGCCATCCGTGGAAGCCTCGGATGAAGATCGGAAGGTATCCCAAATTCCCTCACGCCCATTGCAACGACTTATCGGTCATAACCAAGTATACTTATCCAAGTCAAATTTGGGTCGGGTTGGGACGGACCCTCGAAACCGCCCGCATCCTCGAGCGATGACGAGCCGGACTGCTCGTATATGTTAGCCGGAAGGAATGGTCGCACCTATAAAACTAAAGAGGAAAAACTAAAGTAGTACCTGGACAGAAGACGGAGAGCAAATGAAATCGTTCGGCCAAATAACGCAGAGGAGACGTGTGAGTGAAAAATTTACGGTGGTAAAAATGAAGAGAAACAAGCGTATTTATAAGCGAAAGATGGGGGTAGCTGAGGCGTCCCGTCGTGTCAGAGATGACGTGGCAAAATCTTCACCACACAACACACGCCCACTGCCACGTGCCCTAGCGTCGTATAATCACACTGCCACGTAACCTGCTGACGTGTCACACCCTACACAAAAAAAAAAAAAAAAAAAAAAAAAAAGGGGGGGGGAAGAGTTACTAAGAAGAAAGAAGAGCGACCGGCGAAACACTCGCCGAGGCACGCTACAGACTTCCAATATCATATAATGAACATATCCATTAACATGATACTCGGGGACATGTTGACAGATGTCACTCCCCTAGCTTTAGTCAAATGTCAAGAACTGAACTCCCGGCTATAAGCCAAAACCGCTCGGCACAAAGATGAAATCTCCCTGATAAGGCACACTAGCCATTTGGACCAAGCATATATGTAATCATGTACCGGAGGGTTAAATATAACCTCCCAAGATAACGGACACCGACATCATCATGTATAAAAGGAAAGGAATTTTGGTCGAACCATCGACCCTTTCCAGCGGAATCTAAACAGAGTAAAGTCAACTCCCGCCCAAAAGAGTCACTATCGCCCACGTGATCTCCGGGTGAGGACAAAAGCTCCGCATCTATAAAAGGAACCAAGCAACAGCATTCGAGGTTAATTCATTCTCATCCATTTTCATAGTATTTCACTCTGACATATATATATACTCATTCTCACGCCGGAGCTGGGTCTAGGGATAAAACCCTGGGCGAGGCTAACGCGTGTTGTCTTTGTGTTTACAGATCCGAAGATACCTAATCCGGAGAACCTGACCGAAGGATTACCGAAGGATTAGCTTGTTAGGGTAATTACAACTTTTTACCTCAACAGTCATCTTTCATCTTAAGATATTCAGACTAAAGAGTTAATAAGAATGGCTGCACATATAATGACTTTAAGTTTATTTTGTTACTACATATTCTACTAAGACACATTTCATGTGCAACGAACCGTTTATGAATCTCAGTATCAACAGTGTTCTTTACAAAAATAAAATAAGAAATGTGTGACTTTCTGTTGTGTGAAACTTTTTTTGCTACGTCGAGTTTAATTTAGTTTATATCCTTCGAAAAGCGTTAAACATTTTTTCTTCATAGGTTTTGAGAGTATCCAATATATTGTGGTAGAACAGTAGAAGTCTCATGACTATTGGCTGCGTAATGTATTTCAGAAATTTGCAGGAAGTGCATTAATAAGAAAGACCATTATAGGAATGGTGAGAAGACATGCATGAAAGAGGATTAGCAGTTGCTTGGAGATAGTTTAATAATTTAGGATTACAAGAAAAGCATTGGTAAAGCAAATGCGTTAATAGGTTGGTTGTTAGGTCTGATTTTTGCTAATACTTCTTCCATGCATTTTTTGTTTTTCAGAAAAGCAAAACAAATACATTAAGAAGATAAACCATCCTTGAGCAAGTCATCATTTCAAATGTCACTTTTTGTTTGTTAATTAATCACAATTTTTGCTCCATATTGTGGATAGACTGAGAGAGTCTTTTGGAGGTTTAGATTTTTTTGGCGATTTAAGAACCAGGCTTACTTTGACTTGAAATCTTCAAGAAATAAAAGACTCGCTTGTAAAAGATATAAAAGTTTTTTCACATTATTGGATTGTCAATAGGCATAGAACTTGTAAGCCAAAGTGGTTAGACTGGATATATTACAATGATCTGAAACTTGTAACATGTAATTTAATTTTTCTCCTCTAGCTAGCATCTTGCTAGAGTCGTGTTAGTGAGTGCTATTAGAGAAAAAGAGGGTGTTTGGGATTTGTTAACTGATTTTTTATCTGCTTATTATGTTCTCTAGACACACAACTAAGTACCTTTCACTGGGAATATTTGAATAATATATGTTTATCTAATTATGTATAAGTAATTAAACACTTTAAAATAAGACACTTGTTGAAGATATAAACTAAATATAGTATATTATAAAGTTTAAGGATACTTATTTAATAAACTAAAGCCTAAGGGCTAAACATGTATATTAGTTAGTTAATAACCGAATGGCGGTTATAGTTAGTTATAAGTAGTTAAAGGCGGTTATGTATAAACCATTGTGTTGGTTCATGAAGCGGCATCATACCCTTTCATGTAGTATAAATAGGACAACCAACAAACAGAAACCGTATTGTATTCATACTTGCAATTTCATAATAAAGTTCATAGTTTATATATTATAAAGATTATGTTATTGTTCGTGAATTACTAACAGTGGCATCAGAGCGGTTTATTCGATTCGGGGAGAAAAAGGAATATCAGAAGGGCACTGAAAACAGGGTAGTTTGATTATCAACAGCAGAATAGCGGGATTGATCAAGATCAACAGCGGAGAAGCGGGTTTAATTGTCAATAGTGGTGAAGCGGATAATAGTTGTCATTAGCAGGAAGCGGACGTGACAATTATTTGCTAGGCGGATTTGACTTTCAACAGCGAGGCGGGTTTGATCACATACCCAAAAATCCAAGAAACTAGGATTAGTGGTTTGGAAAAACCCGAGTAGAAAGTAATTTTTTTCAATCAGATCAAGATTGGAAAAGGAAGGAAGAATAAGAAAATGACAGGCGACGAATCCAATAAAAATAAGAACGAACTTACTAAGGATAGTGGAACATCAATGACGTTCCAATGCCCGGTTCTCAATTCAACGAATTACACGATTTGGGCAGTAAAGATTAAAGCAATATTTAATGTCCATGGAATCTGGGAAGCAGTTGAACCAACAACGGACGCTGAAGTTGATAAAAAGAAAAACAACATGGCAATTGCAATGGCATACCAAGCAATTCCAGAAAATATGGTTTTGCAAATTGCAAGCCTTACTTCGGCAGAAGAAATTTGGGAAGCATTAAAGGTTCGACACGTGGGAATTGAAGGGGTTAAGGAAGCACGCGTTCAGACACTCGAGTCTGAATCTTTAAAAATGGGTGCAAATGAACCACGATGTCTATGCGGGAAAGATTAATGAGATTGTTTCACAAGCGGCGCCTTGGACATACTTTGGATGAAAAGAGATAGATTCAAAAACTTCTAGGATCGATGCGGAAAAGTTTATTCAAATAGTAGTGGCGATTGAGCAATTTGCGGATTTGAATAAAATGTCATTTCAAGAAGCCGTGGGGAGACTAAAGGCTTTCGAAGAACGCACAAAGAAGAAAACTAACGAGGAAGACATGACTGGCGAACTTCTATTTACCACGGAAGACGCTAAGGAGAAGGGTAAACACCATAAATGTGAGCATTGCGGTTGTGGAAATGCAAGCCAGAAAGACTTTGGATGTGGCCAAGGACGAGGTCGGGGGTCCGGGAGAAGTTAAAGCGATGGTCGAGCACAACGCGACAAGAGCAACGTGAAGTGTTTCAAATGAAATGAACTTGGACATTTTAGCAATGAATGTCCAAAATGGGAAAATAAAAAAGATGAGGCAAATCTGATTCAGTACGAGGATGACGAGCCAACGTTATTATACACCAGTTGCAAAGATGAAGACGAAGACCTCATTTAAACTATATTTAGTTTAAGGGGGAGTGTTGAAGATATAAACTAAATATAGTATATTATAAAGTTTAAGGATACTTATGTAATAAACTAAAGCCTAAGGGCTAAACATGTATATATATTAGTTAGTTAATAACCGAATGGCGGTTATAGTTAGTTATAAGTAGTTAAAGGCGGTTATGTATGAACCATTGTGTTGGTTCATGAAGCGGCATCATACCCTTTCATGTAGTATAAATAGGACAACCAACAAACAGAAACCGTATTGTATTCATACTTGCAATTTCATAATAAAGTTCATAGTTTATATATTATAAAGATTATGTTATTGTTCGTGAATTACTAACAACACTTGCTACTACCGGCTTATTTTGAAGTGCTTCAAACCGTTTATTAAGCCAATAACTACTCAAGCAACTTAAGATAAACAATCTTGTGCGTCTTGTGAGATTCTAAATTTTGATAATAAGAAAACCAGCATTAGTTTTCTAGTGTTAAAGTATTGTTGATGATTTTTCTGGAAACAATCATTTTGCCTTTGGTTAAGGTGTAACTGTGTGCATCCTTCCTCCCTTTTGTCTCGCTGCGGCGGGATTGTGTATTGTTGTTGAAAATTAATTAGTAATCCGTATTAAAGTATGTGTCAAGATAGGAACGATGAGAAAAAATTGACAACTCTCTCACGGAGGCTCACTTTTGGAAACTATTTTAAATTGTGGAGAAGATAAATTAAGATAAGCCACATTTATTCCAAGGGGGCTGGAAAGTGTCATTGAATTGTCTATTTAAGGCATGGCTAACCTCCACTTGTTACTCACACCAAATTTACTCAATAGTGTATTCCCGTGCTATGGAACAGTAGTAACACCTACCAAATATTTATTGGGCTTTACTAAAAGAGGAAAGCTGCACATTAGGGTTTCTTAATTTTCTGAATTTCGGCACATAAGCATAAGCCCAGAAGATAAAAAGGTAAAGGGTGATGATGTAAGAGAGTGAGCACCCATGGTCTTTCTTGCAAATAGTTTAATATGCTTGAAGCGATGTGTGCTCACCTCTATCATCATCCCTCAATTCTATTTATGCTTATATGTATTTGTTTATAGTTGTGGTGTTCGACTTTTGGCCAATTAGATCATAGAATTCAGTCACATAAGCTGTAGAATTCTCCCAAAAGGGTTGGGAAATTGGCATGTCTCTCACAAAAATGATAGGTTATGTCTGGATTCTTGTTCTCATGATGTTGCAAGTTAGGATGAGAGTATAAGTGAGGGATTGGTGACAGAAGAGAGTGAGCACACATGGGCTTTTCTTGCATGATATAGCTACTCAAGGACTCCTATGCTTGAAGCCATGTGTGCTCACCCTCTATCTGTCATAAACCACTCTTATGCCTCTTGTTCTAATACGAACTTCTATCATATGTGTGTAGAGTAAATTAAAGATGGACAAATCGAAGAGCATAATTGATCTTCTTGCAATATACATGCTAGAAATTGTGTCTTTGAAAATGTTTATCATTTGAAACTATAGTCACTGTTATATATTTTCTTTTTTAGGAAAAAAAAAAAAAAAAAGAAAATGGTTAAGAAGCATGTTTTACCGAGGTCAAATAGTTGATTTTAGTTGTCTCAAGGCAATACCTGATTAGAAAAAAAAAAAAATGATATCAAAGCTCTAATTAGATTTGAAAATGCACATAATGTGTAGATCTCCTCTATATATAAGAAACTACTTTATTGTAAAATTTGACTTCATGATTTCTGTTCAAAATTTCATCTATTGGTTTTGTAATGCTCGTAATATTGATTTTCTCTCTCAGATAACCTTAGTTCAATTCTCTAGGTTTCTTGAATATTGCTTTTGTGTTCCTATGACAACTAGCTTTACAGGTTTTAACAACTTCTTTACTTTTAAGTTGTTCAACTTCAGAGTTTTTAAGTATTATTAATTATGTTGAAGAATCTCAAAGGTATAATATAACCTAGTTACTATTTAGTAATGCTAAGTTCTTTTGCCGTCCAAAGGATAAAAATAGTGTACGTCCTGGTATCACACTTGTGTAACAACAGATCAATAACTATCAAATATGGACTATTCATAAATCAGCTGATTAAAGCAAGATCGAAGTTATTCATTTTTTTTCCTTAAAGAAAGCATGTATATAGAAAGAAACTAGCAATAGGCCGGGTAGTAGATAATACCACTATAGAACCAGATATCTAAAAATCTACCACAGAAACAAAAACCAAGAGCACCACTGGAGCAAAACGACACCAAAGATCTGTGACACTACAGAAAAAAAATCAGGTTACTTTATGGTGATGTGCTTGAGATTTAAGTTAGACATTAACTTCTTACCACTTTGTAGCTTTAAAATCTGAAACAGATTGGTAGGGATCAAAGTTTCATTTTTCAGGACCAGTATTGTACGCTTCAGACCTGTTCAAATACTTTTTTTTTTTTGAACGTCGATTAGATTAAAAACTCACTAGCAAGACACTAGTGAAAAGTCGAAATTAAATTACAAAGTGATTGTATAAGCAATTTTATGATCTGAGATCCAATCCAACCAACTAGGATGTAATGTCTTATTCCTATTCAAATCCTGATCGATGAGTTCATTGATCAAAATTCAATCCTAAGACTATTCTGAAATTGAGATCTTAATCGGTCGAAAACTTGTCTATTCTTTAAGTGTTCTATTGCTAAAGACCTATGCACCATAGTTGGAGCCTGGTGGATTTTGGTCTTAGAAGTCTCAAGAGTTTTTACCTATCGAGGAAGGTAAATTGGGCCAAGTTCTCGTAGCATTATCAATGAAGTGACATAGTTGTAATTTCTGCTTGTAAAACCTCTATGTAGTTGTTTGTTTGGTTTCTAGCTTCTTGCTAGTGCCTTTAACACCGTTAAAAAAAAAAAAAAAAAAAAAAAAATTTGCAGAGTTCGAAAAGCTGAAGGTCTTAGAAGACAGTAAATTGAATCCATTTGATTTGTTTAATCAAGTTTAATTTTATACATGTGATCCCTTCATGGTAGAGACCAACTGTGTAAGTTAATCCAAGTGTCCTCCCAAAGCCTTAGCATTATTTTGAATTTCTAAACAGAGGAAAAAATCATTTTAAGGCTAGCAAGAAAAACACGAGAAACAAGTATGCATCAACACAAATAACAAAATTCAAAACACTTAAAAAATTTCACAGTAAAACAACGAGAACTAGAAACTTACCAACACCAAAATGCTTTAGTGTTATTCTTCTCCTAAACTTCTAAAGACTGCAACTAATCCTATACACAAAGGTGTAACTGTCTTGCAGCACTACACTAGATTAAAGTTTCCTTAATTAAGAGTGATCTCTTCAATCACATACTTGTTGAATGCTTAAAAAAATATACGTATACTTGTTAGTCATGATTCTTTTTCAAGTTCTTAAGAACTGATCCTCACAATCGAAATTTCTTGGGGAAACTGAGAAGAACCAAAACACATGTGAATTTATTAATTGTCAACACTAAAATAAACCATGAAATGTTACTTAAGATGATTATAATATGATTAACAAATACCTGTAAACAGTTTAGCAGAGTATTGAAAAAAATTGTAAAGCTCATAATTTTTCTTTGATGGTAACTCACTGAAAACTCTCCAAGCTAGCAAGACGCTAGAAAAGATGGATTACGCATGGTCACACAAACAAACTTGAAATCAATGATCCTATCAGTCTAAAATATGTCGATTTTAAATCTATTATGAGATAAAACTATAATGTCTTTATCTAAAATAAACCATCTGGGTGGATTGATATCAACGTCCACATTTTCCTTCAGTTAGCTAACTATTTATTTATTTATTATTATTATTTTTTTTTGAACTACGATTATAAAGAAAATGCCTTAGCAAGAAGCTAACAAAATATACAAATTACTAGGACAAAGAAAGTGTTACACAGATAGGCATACCACACAATCCAATTGAGAGGACACTTCCTAATTCTACTAGAAACTCAAGTAATAGGAGAAAGCTTGACATCATTGAGAATGAGATGCTTGTTTTGACGATTAGAGGCGAAGACCATACTGTTTCAAAATTCCAAAATGACCAAAAGATTGATTGAACAGCTGAAGCATCAAAAGTTTCAAAGTAGGACCTGGAAGGTGAACTAGGTCCACAAGAGTGAGGGCATCCGAGAGGTTGGAGATAGGAACATTGGTGCTGTCAAATTGTCAACCAAAAATTAAGGACTTTGCTCCAAGTGTCTAATTTTGCAATGCTACACTTGATGAAGATGTGCTCTTCTGTCTCAATATCGTCGTCGCAAATCGGACACCTAAGTTGAGTCAAGAACAATTCCTCGAATATCTAGGTTCTCTCGCGTTGGCAATCTTAGGGGATTGTTCCAACTATTAAGCAACTAAAAGATTATTGCTATTCTGTGATGCATAATCCTTCACATTTAAAATATGCCCAATAGCTCAAAAGCTATGATACAGCCATAATTAAACTTGTATAGATAAATTAAGGTGATTTTGGGCAACATTTCCCAGAGTGCCACCTGGATCGCTAGGGAAGTTACACGTCGAACACTCTGCCTCTGGCCGAAAGTTAATACCAAGATAAAATGAGAACATGGCGAAAGGACTTAATGGGCTACCAAACAAAAAAGATCCTGTCAAAAGATGCCTTATCCTCTTATTCGATTTTCAACTAGTTTCTTTCTTTTCTAATAAAGAAAAATCTCACTTGAAATACACGCCAATGTGTTGAAAAATTGCCAAATTCCAAGTGTTATTACATGTTGAAAAGTATATGTAAACGTATAAAATTCTCAACAAGACAAGACAATGTTCTGTTTATAATTGAAGCTAACTAAGGAATCGTCTCATTTCTGCCTTTTCCAAATTCTTTCCTTCCAAGCATTGTTGATATATCATGATTAAATTGAAAGTTTGACAGAAATGGGTTCCCATTCGCAATTAATGTTCTCTTCAGTCCCTGCATATATAAATGCCAGGAATTCTGATTCCACATATTTGATTATATTAAATAACTTACTTATGAATTGATGAAACATTAAGAGAACTTTAAGTAATGGTAGGGTTACTCAACATGTATGCGTATAGGTAGTTGATTTTTTTTTTTTTTTTAAATGTTATTTTAGAAGGGCCAGATTTGATTAAGATGTTGTTTCAATTTTATGTTCAATGGTTCTGATTAGATTTGAACATAAAATAACTTAAGTCTTACAAGTAGTCGTCGTTGAGTAAATACTTAGCATAAACATATCTTCAAAGTTCTTTGAAGAAAAAAAGTCTTCACTTTTAGCTATGTTGCAGTTCAACAACTAAAGTCTAAAGAACCAATAGAAGATGTGCAGGTAAGTGAGGTTTAACGATAACTCACTGACCGATGTTTAATCTCTCTGAATCAAAGATACTTCAAAGAAAAACTAAGTATTTGGAAAACCCTAAAAGCAAAAGTGAATAAAGCAAGTGTTCATGAGGTCGGCACCTTTCCAAGATTTGGGAAAAAAAGTAACATTTGTCAACATTATTTCTTAAATAAAAGTTTATCCCTTATCTAAAGTAGAAACATTTAATGCATTGTTTACTTAACTATTGAATGCTCGACACATATGTAGAATACCTTTTAGGAAACGCTCTACCTACATAAGACACTATTTGTAATGAAGTAAATGATACTTTTTGCAATTAATATAATACACATTTAAGAGCATTTACCCTCATTTGAACTTAAGTAGCTGAAGAAGCATTCACCAAGTTCACTTTCAAACAATAACATTGGTTTTAGTTTGAGTAAAAGAGAACTAAATTGTCATTCAACTGAGATTGTTATTTCACAAATAATCTTTGTAAAATTTCTTTGATTAATTCAAATAAGAATTTAAATGTTGAAAACATATCTTTGTACTTTTGTTTAAACCGCAAGTTTTTCTGCAAACTTACAAACTGTTTAAACAAGATCACTTACTATGGGAAGTGTTTTTATTACTTAGATTTTCATTATAACACTTTCATAAGGAACAATAAATGCACGCGGCTTAATCGAGATATCCGATGACCTTTTCAGTCCTTGCATCGACCATCCTCAAAATATGTTCCTAATGAATTTTGAACTTAAGACCCCTTGTAAAAACATCAGAATATTTAGCCATTAAGTTCGGCTATTCATATTATTTTTCTTGGCATATTTGTTTATGTTTATAAATACTACATAATATTTTCGTGAGAAACACTTGGAATCAAAACTCCACTTGCAAAAGGTACCCCTAAAGGATATCTTAAACAATTGTCCACTTATTTAAAGCATGTATATACGTATATAGTCGTAGTCACGCTCCGAATAACACATGACTACAATTATTACAAGTAAAAAACACATTCAAATGAGCAATGATATATGTAATATATGCGATTTATGCATAAAAAAAGTGATTATATATACATTATTATAATTATAATGTATAAATTATTATTTATTAAAGTGTTTAATTACAAGTTAAACCAATAATCTCAACCAAAATTTGGGTTCATGGATTAATTTAACGGCAGGGTCCATGGCCATAATACGTACCTAATACGGATTAGAAGTTTGATCAATAAACACACGACACGTATTAGGTAATACTACAAGAAAAAGGCTTTCTAGCGACATTTTTTAGCGACGTATACACTCAAATCGCTATTTGGCGACACGTTAGGCGACACTTCAGCGACTCCAACTTCGTCAATGTCGTAAACTGTGCCGCAAAGGAAGTCGCAACATTTGTAATCACAAACAGTGTCACAAATTATGTCGCTATTTTTGCGACATTTAAGAACATATCGCAAACGAAGTCGCCAATTTCGCGACATCCAAATAAATGTAGCTAAATGAGTCGTTAATTTGCGACTTCAGAAAAACAAATCGCTAATTGTGACGCAAATTTTTTTGCGACGTACTTGAAAGTCGCTATTTATGTCGCAACTTAATGTGTATAATTTTTCAATTACATCATAACCTATTTGATCACGTAATTAATTAGTATAAACTTTTCTACTATCAGACCCAAAACCATGTCTATATTCTGTTAACTCATAACAAAGCCTTTCAACAATTGTTTTATATGAAAAATTGAAAATAATGAAAGGATATATTGTGTAACTTGTCTTAAAATGTATATTTAACAAACATCATCACATAGCATATAAAGCATCACAAACTGTTAAAAATGGATCTCGGCATAACAACCACAACACCACGCTGCACCGCCGTAACATCTCCAATCGATTGATAGGTAACCACTGCAACACCACCACAATCCCACCGCTGCATCATCGCTACGCCATCGCTACACCACCGCAACACCACCGCTGCATCACCGCTACGCCACCGCTACACCACCACTACACCGCCGCAACATCTTCAATCGATTATTTTGTGTTTTTTATCTATCGTTATATACTTCAATTTTCAATTTCGTTGAATTGATTAATCTGTTAGAATTTTCTTTGCTTTGTAGGTGTCAGATTAGCTCATTCAATCTAACGCACGGTCAATTTGTATGTTTAATCACTTTTTAACTGTTAATTTTCTCTATGACTTAACTATTAGATATTGCATGTTGTTTATTTGCTTACTTTATTTGATGCGTTAGTATATGCATTTATATTTTTGTATAATTTGGGGATTGTGATGATATGAGTGTCGTGATATGTGATATGTGATAAATGATGTACTTAATTGTATAGCGAGGTTTGTGATATAGACGTTTATTTGTGAAGGAAATGGGCGCATTGGTACATTTGTGAAGGAAATGGGCGCATTGGTACTTAAGTAACACATTGAGGTTCTATTTGATATGTAGTTAGTGATAATATGACTGTTGTACTTATCTAACAATGTGAGGTTTTATTTGATACATATTAGATGTTAGGTTATTGAATTTATATTAATATAATGTAGTTTTATTTTTTCGCAAATATGTTTGTATAATTTGAGGATTGTCATAAGATGAGTGTTGTGGTATGTGATAAACAGTGTTTAGCGGAAGTTTTGTGGTAGATTAGCTTAATTTATGCTGATATGTACTTAATTGTATAGCTAGTTTTATGATGTTATGCTATCATGAAATATGCTAAGTGCTGCTTAGAGGAAACTGTTTTAGAAAACAAGATGCGTTTAGGATGATATGTAGTACTGAACATCTAGGTTTGCGATGTCAACAGTTATTTGGGAAGGCTTAACGGTTTGCAAACATAAATAATTTTGAAAAATGCTGCTTAGTGGGAGATGTTTGGAAACATAGCAACATGTATGTTGGATATTTTCAAAAAAAGTCATCAAAATGAAAAGTAGCAGCATATAAAGTCATCAAAATATAAATGTTTGATGATTTAAGATGAATGGACGTTTACTTAGAGAAGTTACATATCTTGTTTAATAGATGAACAATCATTACTTGAAGTGCTATAATGATATATACGTAATATTAGCCTTCAAGTGCTTTTGGGGTTCTATGCTCATTTCTTGTTTCCTCAGCACTACCTAGTCTGATATATATATATATATATATCTGATTTTGTGATCTTGACGCGTTGAAACAATGTGAGTTTATAGCAACTCCTGTTATAAAATGATAAAATTATGCTTTGACTAGCTTTTAAGATTTTATGGAATGTGCAGTCATTTCGTGTGCTTTTTTAGTTTTCAAGAGTCAACAACTTACTTAGTGTTTGATTTACGAACATGAAGAAGTCTGTGGTTGCCAATTATGAACTATATTAAATTATACTCATCGTGGGACATGTTTTTTTTTTGTCTTAAGTCTTAACAGTTCATAAGCTTATAATTGAAGTGGTAATGGGACCAACTGGCAAACTCAGTGACTTAGTAATTTGGTGCCAAATTATTTGCTTTAACTATGCTTATAATAAGTTGTTTGACTTGTTGACTATGCTATAGGGCTGAATTAGTAACTCTACATGTCCTATTCCTTGGTCGTGATTGTGTTCTTCATTCCCAGGTGAATACATAATTAATAAATACTAATAAATCGTCTCCTTATTGTCACAAACACTCAATGATCAGTAGTACAAGCATTGACAGTTTATTTGCTATGCAGACAAAGAAGCTAGATCCAGTGACCATATAAATCAACGTACGTTTTTGTATTTAGCTTTACTTACGATATGCTAATTATAAACACAAAACAACTTATCACAAATTAATATGAATATTTGCATACAAATTATTAAAGATGACAAATGATTTAGATTATCGTTCATGAAAGTTAGATAATGGGCTACTTTCAACCCGTTTGACCCATTTGTCAATTTCCATTTTAGCTATAGTTTTTCATTTGACCCATTTGCGAGAAATACGAACCCAGTTTGACCCGTCATAAGTAATGGGCCAAATATACCGTATCTAGTTTATACATTTTTTATGTCCCATTACACCTTACTAATGTACCAACGATACATTTTTTGCTTTCAGGTATGTAGTAGAAGCGAAAGACTTGGCATTGTTGTCTGTTGAAATCTTATGCACTAAAGTTCCCTATAGTTGATAAACAGGTTAGTGCTGCATTACGTTCTCAAATTTTGCTTAGATGACCTATTCTACGATGGGATCATAGTCCTTTCTTGAATGCAATCTACGTTGTTTCATGCTGTTAAAATTCAGTTACAATTTATTAATTAGCTACAAGCTTCTTACCACAAATTATTGTAATAAAAAAAATTGTATTTCCTTGGTCATGTAACTTCAACTAAATGTCTTATCTGTCCAGTTACACTCACAAATGTTTGCTGATATTCTCTTTTCTGTTATAGGAACCGGCTTCTCTTGTAAATCTACCTGCTTGCCACAAGGTTAGTGTTACCACTTGTTTTTTGTTTATAGACCTGATAGTTTTCAGGAAAATTAGTCACTTTTGATCCGTTTGGATATCAATTTTCAGGGAATGACAACTTTATGCATTGTGGTCTTGTGGCATTAACATTCTGAATTGGACAAGAAACCATCGCCAAATATTTTGATTTGGGCAAGAAACTGTAGGATTTTAGCTTGCGCAGGTGGTGGCTTCACAATCAAGCTGATGGTGTTGGTCATTTTTATTTTATTTTTCTCTTTACGAAAACAGTTGTCACTTTGACGTTCTTGTTATGTTTCTAGTTTCTACTTTAAAGAAGTTTAAATCGTTCTTGTTATTCTCGTATTGTTGTAAATAGATTATAGATTATCTATAAATTTCAAGTTTTTGAAGTTTATTTTGTATTGAAGTTCTAATATTGAATAATGATCAGGTAGCAATATGGCTAATGAACATTAGTACATAAATATGATGTAAATTGCGATGCTAGTAGCTACTGAAATAGAGACTTTTATCAAAAATAGCGACGTGTATAGCGACTTAAATAGCGATGTCTCTTACAAATAGCGACATAAACTGCGACTTGAAATATTGAAGTCGCTATTTGCTAGCGACGTTTAATAGGAAGTTGCTATACTAGTCGCCAATTTTAGCGACAAACTTTTATAAGTCGCCAAAATCTGCGACTCGTTTACAGCGACCTACAACCTAAAGTCGCTAAATGCGTCGCTGGTATCAAATATGTCGCTAAACATATCGCTGCAGAAGTCGCTAAAAGACCTCTTTCTTGTACGTATAAGATATTGTAGATCTATATGGCTAATTAAAATTGAGTTTAATCCAACTATTGGCTAAAACTTGTCCAATCATCAAGTACAATGTAAAGTGAGTATCTAAGTAGTTAATTAACTATATATAATCGCTTTTGTCGTCCTCCATTAACCATAATTACTTATTAAAATTCTCCATTATCTACTTATGTGACCATAACTCATGAAAAGTGATGACGTCCGTGAATAAATAGTTTGTTTTAGCTTAACTACTGTATTAATTAGTGTTATATTGTTAATTAGATCATTTGAGAATACAATAATGTGGTTAGAATAATAGATTTAGAAAGATGCTACAATAATAAAGTCAGAAAATAAGTAGCAAGAAAATGTAGAACGAATTATGGATTTTATGTTTTCTTTTTCAAGTATCGCTAGAATTTCGACATTGAATAATTACCGTGCAATCCATTTATAAAACAGCTCAAATTAATATGCATTCGGTGTGGATGTAATTTAGTGTTGTATAAACATATGACATCGATCGTACATTTGTATGAGTTGAACACATCTCTACCTAAATTAATGTTTCATGGAATACTTAAGTTTGACAAATAAAAGCATGATACCTACAAGATCTTGTAGATCAACATGACTAATTAAAATCAACTTAATCTAATGATTGGCTAAAACTTGTCAAATCATCAAGTACAATGAGAATAGCGTGAACCAAATGGGTGGATTGAATATAAGTATCTAACTTACTTTAGTGAACTAATAGAGCACCTTTGTTGTCTCTAATAAACTTAATTAATTTTCTAGATTGCCTACTTTGTCTAAGGGGATGTCATTCCCGAATGAGTAAGTTACTTTTCCACTCAAGAAATTTCATCATCAAAAGTATACAAAAGCAAGAATATAGTTCACCATTACACCTTCAGAGAGGTGAAAGAGGTATAAGGTGCTTTGGCACTACTTAATTAGGCGTGAGTTAAGTACGAATTAAGCTTCATATAGTGTTTAACGTACTAAATTTTACTAAATTACTCCGTATTAGATTAAATATATTCATAAAGAATTGTTTACAAAATAAAGTTGATTTGAGATTATGTCTTAAAAGCAGATATTACGTCTACAATTTTCTTTTCTTTTTTTGGTATGATGATACTCGAACAAAAATTGGTTTCACTTTCTAAGTTGTAGTGAAAACCATGATGTTTGTTTTAAGAATGAGTTTTGGATAGTTGTTATATAGTTACTAACTCACTCATTGTATTCTTCTTTGGGTCGTATTATATTCCTAGCTTAACATTTACTAGTTTTCATGGTTTTAAAAAAAATTGATGTAAGCGTACAAATTAAATCCATCTAAATGTGTTACTGCGTGGTTTCTGTTTTCTCAGAAGGAGGCAAGGAGCTACCACACACTTCTCGGCCTTATTTTGAATATTGGGTTCAGTGAACCTGATCGATGCGATATTTCATCCCAGCCACTCCTTTCACAGTAGCATGTCGAATATAAAATCCAGTTCACCGTGGCAAATCAATTTACGTCTTTTCTTTGAAGCTAGCTTGCACTTACTTTTTTTGAATGGTAATGGTTGAATTTATTGGTAAAGTTACAGAATGAAACTCAAAAAGAAGCTTGACATCCTAAAAGAAGCATTTGAATCAACCATTTCACTTTAAAAGATCTTGATAACAAACTATAGCTAGCTTTTACTTACTGCCTGGTATTCTTCTAACAATCGCGTCAATCAGTTCAGCATTAAGAATTGTCTCCCATTTATAAAGGAAGAGTAATGCTACATCCACAAAAACTTTACAAAATTATACTCACACAATGACTTGTCAAGTGTAGTGGTACAATCATATTTGCATCATAATTTC
This sequence comes from Chrysanthemum lavandulifolium, assembly GCA_022545495.1. NCBI lineage: Eukaryota > Viridiplantae > Streptophyta > Magnoliopsida > Asterales > Asteraceae > Chrysanthemum > Chrysanthemum lavandulifolium. Next base: position 213,544,833 of record CM040238.1, read on the forward strand.
TCTTTCTTTTTCTTACCCTTCACATTTAGTTGCCAAATCAATGTGTGGATATCATTTGTAAACTTTTTGTGAATCTAGCATAGCTCACTACTGTACCTGTATCCAACCAAGTTCCATGCACATTCGAGATACTAACTTTCTAGCAATCATTGACGCTGATTGTTTTAAATTCCTATAGAGTTTTCATCCACTTATTTTCAATCAAATCCAGGATGTTGCACTTATCGAATTTCTCACTATGTGGTTGAAATAGAGCTTGACACAACTTTGTCGAACCATATTTGACGCCATCCCAAATTTCTTCTAGAAGTTGGTCACGAACTCTTCCCAAAACGTTTCCATGTTTTCATAAACACATTTTCTATAAAACTGTTTTAGTTCTCTTTCAATGAAATGTTCTCTAATGTTACTGTATAAATTAAAATAGCGAGCAGATCGATTATGTACCTTATGTTTTATGATGATAAAACATGTTCTACTTTTAGAATAAACAAAAGCACAAAAAATATTTTAGGGTTTTACATTACTATATTTAACAGACTATGTGAAAACATGTGTCTAGCTAACTGAAGTTTTAGTTCTTGCAATGTAGCAAGATACAATTTATGTCTGAAAGTCATTTTAATCACAAGTATTTCTAGAAATTGAAAATTTATCTCTTGTGATGTCACTTGTATGTATGATGTGTGAGAATTGTTCAGAGGTCCATTTAATAATGAAGACCAGCATAGATAGAGATGGTGAGAAGTCATGAAAAAGGATCAACTAGGAAAGGGTGAGTTCTGTCTTGGATGGTTACAAATTTAGAATTACAAGAAAGCATTGGTAACAGTAATTGAGTTAATGAGTTTGTTGTTAGAAAGCATTGGTAACTACTCTCTCACACATAAACAGTCACACTTTTTTAAAAACTAGTAATAGTGGGAAATGATAAAGATAAGGCACATTTATTCCAAGGAAAATGGAAAGTGGCTTTGTGAGTCTATATAAGGGATGACATACCTCCACTTCTTACTCACACATCAATTCATACTGTAGTTTGTGTTCTAGTGTTATGGAACAGTAGTACCACAAACCAAATATGATGCTTTACCTTATTGAGGAAAGCTGTCTACATATTAGCGTTTTCTAGTTATGTCTTGCTACATATAGCTAGCATAAACAGTAGATCCATATATGTTACTTCTTCTGCATCTATCATGCCTGTATAATTTGGGTGAAGATGAAAAGGTAAAGGGTGGTGACAGAAGAGAGTGAGCACACATGGTCTTTCCTGCAAATAATATAGTTTCGTATATGCTTGAAGCTATGTGTGCTCACTCTCTATCTGTCACCCCCTATCTCTCTCTTTATTTATGTATATGTGTGTCGTCAATCGTTGTTGTCGTGAGTCAAGGGTGCGAGTGTAAGAGAAGGAGTGGTGACAGAAGAGAGTGAGCACAGATGGGCTTTTCTTGCATGATATTAGATGAATAGATGGAGATAGGGTATACAAGGATTCATATGCTTGAAGCTATGTGTGCTCACTCTCTATCTGTCACCAACAACTCTAATTTCTCATGCTCTAATATTAGTCCTTTGTGATATTTGTAGAGTAGTTATTTATATTTTTGCAGAAAGGTAGATATGGTCTTTTTGCAAGTTGAAGGTATGCTTTAAACTCTATCACACATGTTCTCAATATCTGTCACCGTAAAGTCTCTCTATCTCGTTATTTATCTGTATATGACATCTTCTTGCTGTTCAACGTTGTCGTGTGAGTTAAGGGTAAGAGTGTAAGGGAAGGAGTAGTGACAGAAGAGAGTGAGCACAGATGGGCTTTTCTTGCATGATATTAGATGGAGATATAGAGTGAATACAAGAATTCATATGCTTGAAGCTATGTGTGCTCACTCTCTATCTGTCACCAACCACTCTTATCTCTCTTGCTCTAATAGGAGTCTGTGTGGTGCCGATCTGGTATGTTGTGTGGGGTGTGTAGACTAAGTATTTTATATGCTTGCAGAAAAATGGATATGATCTTTTTTCAGGTTAGTAACGGTGAATCAAGACTTTAGTGTCTGTGTAATATTGATTTTGAATAGACATAATGTTGATTTTGAATCTTGAGTTACTGTCTGTGTAATATTGGAAGGGGGTTGTGATTCAAGATTTTATTGCCTACAGAAAAAGGATTTCCAAAAGAGAGCATGATCAAAAATAAAAACCTTATACAACTCAACTCCAATGTTTTCTACAAGGGGAAAAAACACTAAATAGGGTAAACAAGTCCTGAAGAACAGTTTTATATTGTTTCTTTAACTTTTCAGTAAATTAGGGCTATTTCATCTTTTTGAAAGATTTAATCTACTAATCGATAGTTATATGATATCGCCTGGAATATAATTTTGATTTACTTGTTTATGTTACCTGTCCTGGTTTAGCGAACAACCTTATCCGTTAAATTTGATCTAAAATTATGCATATGGTGTTGATTAAAATCTTCAAAAAGTAGCACTAGTTTATTGGTTAAATACTCGGTCATTATAATCTTTTCTTTCTTTGAAAAAAAAAAAAAAAAAAAAGAAAAAAAGGAGCTAATACGAGTGATAGATCTTGTAGTCATCAGCAGAGAAATACAAAACAATCGACCAGACATTAGGTTCGATAGTTTACTTTAGAAAGTGATTACACGATTCCAAGTGATATCCGGTAACCACCTAGTGTTTGGGGAAGCGTTTTGGCCCCAAAATTCACGTTTCCTTAAAGATGGTGAAATTAGAAGAAATTCGTAGCATGTATACATCTTGCGGAGCTATGTGAGGACCGGGAGGGGTCCCGGCCTTCCTAGGCCTAAGCCCGTTAGTATATTTTTTCGCTATTTTATGTGTTAAAAAATAAAAATTTCATCTTGGCCCTCCAATTTAATGTTTTTCCGGCAAAAAATTTGCTTCGGCCCTCCCACGAAATTGCTTCTAGCTCCGCCACTGCATGTATAAGTTACAGTTTTCTATGAGATGCATTTTGAGGAGGGAGATGAAGTGATAATGATTTTGACTGGTCTAGTATTAGAGAGAGAAAGACATTTTGTTTTATGAGGTTTTTACGAAAATGAACTATAATTGATACCTGTTTACGAAACAGGTTTTCGCACAGAGTATTTACGAAAATGAACTTTCCAATGTTATCCGTTGGATCTCTTAAAACATAAAATCCCAACACTACACGTGTATTATACGATTTCCGGGCGAGTGAAAATTTTCCTGGGCGAGTGAAAATTTTATGAAGAAAGAGTATCCGAGGCACGAGGTTCTGGGCGAGAGGCTAGGCGTGGCCTGGGCGAGATGTGGGTTTGGGCGAGGAAGATTGGTCTGGGCGAGGTTGTGGGCGAGGAAGTTGGGTCTGGGCGAGGAAGCTTGGTTTGGGCGAGGTTGTGGGCGTTCTTGTGGGCAAGGCTGTTTCCTGGGCGATTCCATGCTTCCTAGGCGATTGCATGATTCCTGGGCGAGTGATATGTGCATGAAACAGTGCATGATTATCTGAAGTTTAACTCAGAATGGAACTCAAATGTTGTACTGTTATACATTCCATGCTTCACTAGCTTCTTCTTTTTACTCTTTAATATATGTACAATAGTACAAGACCTTTACCTTTTGGCTCAAGGTTCATGCTTCCATGCCTTGTATACCATGCATTAGAAGGTATACATTTTGCTTGTGACCTCTATGTATTGACCGATCATTTGTTTTGAGTAGATTCCTTTTCAAAGTGTACTGTAAGCTTTTGTTGAATTGTACAAGTAAATTAAAAAATGCATGCCTGGTCCCCTACAATAAAGATATTGATGTGACATTTTTTGTTCACTTTGGTAAACTATGAAAAAAAGGTTTGTATTTGTAAAATGAGTATTGAAATAGATTATTTAGGTAATTTGCTTTTGTTTTATTGCTTTTCTTAGTTTGCTATGAAGTCACGTGGGGTGTTCATATTACAAATTTTCTTTTACCAATTTTTAAAGTATTTCATTAGGTTGTTTTAACTTCAAATTTGTCTTACAAAATACAATAAGTTATATATGTACGTGCAATATTTAGTATTGAATAATTAACCAAATCAATTTTTAGTATGCAATATTTATAGCACAAGGTATCAAACATATACGATAGACAATGTGTTTTTAGTATACAATATTTATTTGAGGCATTTTGAATGTTGCGTAATACTCCGTATTTTTTTTGAAGACAATTTGCCATATAATAAAATATTATAAAATATATTGATGTTTCTTGCCGTATCCGTTTCTTGAGTTTTAAGATGTTGTCATTTCCCTATGCAACTTAGATTATTATGTTCTTTTTACACACAACCAAGTACCGTTAACTGTGAAGATTTGAATGATAGTAGTATATGTTTATCTATTTATGTATAAGTAATTAAACACCTCAGAATAAGACACTTGCTACTACTGGATTACTTTGAATTCTTGAATGCGCTTATAAGCCAATAACTAATCAAGCAACCTAAAATTAAATAAACAACTCAGGCGTCTTTTGAGTATTCTAAATTATTACTATAAGAAAACTAGTATTAGTTTTCTAGTATTAGAGTATATCTAATCCATGAAGGTCAAACATGAAAGTCAAGTATTTAGAGTCGTGTATGTAAAGTGTAAAGTATAGGGTCCTAGTGTGTCAAAGTAAAGTCCACAACCGAAAGCGCTTATATTCGGTTATGGCGGTTATCTGAAACATTCATCGGTTGGTTTGTGTCGGTTAGAAAACTATAAGTACCCATGTAAACCCAAGTTTGTAAACTAATGATTGATTATATAATAAAACTTAGTATACCTTTTATATTCGATTGTTCATAGAAGATTAGACTAACAATTGGCATCGAGCCAAAGGATTCGAACGAGAGAGCGAAACCGATTGATTCGGGGAATCAATCAAGAGTAGAAATAGGCCGATGCGCATCGGTCAATCCGAGAAGAAATACAAACGATTAGGGAATCGTTCAAAAAGAGATTGATTCGGGAATCAATCAAGAGAAAGAAGAAAAAACATACCGGTTGTGCGAAATAAAATCCACCGCGTGTATTTGCGGGAGAAGAAAGAAATAACCACCATCGTCGTTTGATTAGAAAAGAACCGAACAAGAACCCTAATTGCGTGTGGGAGAAAGAAGAAGTAGCATAAGCGGTGGGGATAAGAAAAGGAACCCGGTCCTTTATTTGGGAACAAAAACGTCGCCCATTTAAAAGGCCCACAAGAATTAAAAGGCCCAAGAGATATCTGAGTTTTACCTTTTCTGTGATAGTTTTATTTCCTATTTAGTTGAATAGATTTTTCTATTACAATTCGTATTAGAAAAACATTTAGAATTGCTTGAGAATTATTGTGATTAGACAGAAAGTTTAAGTTCGATCATTATTAGGTAGAAAGTTTAGAAGTATTAAGATTATATTGGTTTTTAGAAGTTGCATATTACTATTGTGGATTAGAAAGAAAAATTTAAGGCCGACTATTATTAAGAGTATATTAGTTTTAGAAGAAAATCAAATCGAAAGATATGACGGGAGATAAAAATGAAAACAGAGTTGTTTTCACCACATCGTTACCATCATATCAATGCCCGGTTTTAAGCAACACAAATTATACATTATGGGCATTAAGAATGAAGAAGATATTAACGGCAAATGGAGTATGGGATTTAGTAGAAGGAGTAAGTACATCAAAAGAGATTGATGTAAAAAAGGATAGTTCAGCGTCAGCATACCTATTTCAAGGGTTACCAGAAGATTTGCAAATGCAAGTTGCAAGATGTGAAACAGCAAAAGAAATTTGGGACTCTCTAAAGTCCAGATTTATTGGAACAGAAAATGTACAACAGGCACACTCGCAACAACTTAAATCAGAATTTGAAAGACTTGTGATGAAAGAAGATGAAACAATAGATTCATTTCTTTGGGAGGTTGATGAGTATTATTACAAAGGTCGCTACATGTGGATTGACGTTTGATGAACAAACAAAAGTACGAAAATTCTTGAATGCGGTGCGGATAAGTTTGTACCGATGAGTAGCAACCATTGAAATGGTTGTTGATTTTAAGAAAGCAAAATTAGAGGAGATTATTGGGAAACTTAAGACTTATGAAGAAGGCTTAAGTTTAGAAAAGGAAGTGAGGAAGATAATAGTGAGAAATTGTTGTTCACACGTCAAGGGAATAATAGAAATTATGAACGCAACTATGGAAATGATGAGCGAGGAGGTGGTAATCGACACACGAGGAAGAGGCCAAGGAAGATTTACAAGAGATAGTAAGAATGGAGATAGTTATGATGGAAACAAGAGAAACCATGGAGATCAAAACTACCATAGGAGAGACTTTAGAGAAATAGAGTGCTATAATTGTCATGAGTTTGGACATTTTGCTGCAAATTGTCCAAAACCAAACCGTAGAGAAGAAAAAGCAAACCTTGTGTTTGAAGATGATGAACCAGCACTATTAATGGTTACTAGTAACGATGGAAAAGAGATAACATCCTTAAAGGATGAAATTCAAAAGGAAAAGTTAGAAGATATGCGGTCAGAGATAGAAATTGATTTAAAGAGTAAATTAGAGTTTTGGAAGTTTGAAATGCTTCAAGAGTTAGAGATTGAAAAACAAGAGTTTGAGAAGAAAAATAAGAAATAGAGAAATGGCATTTGAGAAACAAATGCGAGATAGAGATAGAGAACCTCAAGAAGTTGAGAGATTGCACAAGCAAAGAGATGAAAGAGTTAAAGACAAGAAGAGAATTGTTTGAGAAGAGAACCATGAAGTTGTTTCAAATGAGAAACATCTAGAAGAAGAAAGAGTTGACAAAGGCGAATGCAAGAAGCATAAAGAGACGCAATCAAGAGTTCAAAAGGAAAGCCAGATTGAGAAAGACATTAAATCGTGCAACAAGAAAGTTGAACCAGAAGATCGTGATACGAGAAACAGATTATTGGAGACGCAAGATTATGAAATGATACAAATGAAGGAAGATAGTGACAAAAGTGACAAAGATGATCGAGATGAAATTAAAGACAAGGAAGAAAGAAGTCAGACCAAAAAAAAGTTCAAGACATATTTAGCGTTGAAGATCAAGACAAAGAAAGTGGAAACAAGCCAAAGTTCAAAGATAAAAATGATGGAGCTTGAAGATATCGAAGACATGGATTAATAAATTAGGGAGGAGTATTGGATACTAATTTATCTAATCCATGAAGGTCAAACATGAAAGTCAAGTATTTAGAGTCGTTTATGTAAAGTGTAAAGTATAGGGTCCTAGTGTGTCAAAAGTAAAGTCCACAACCGAAAAGCAGTTATATTCGGTTATGGCAGTTATCCTGAAACATTATGTCGGTTAGTTTGTGTCGGTTAGAAAACTATAAGTACCCATGTAAACCCAAGTTTGTAAACTAATGATTGATTATATAATAAAAACTTAGTATACCTTTTATATTCGATTGTTCATAGAAGATTAGACTAACATTGGCGGTGGTCTTTTAGGAAGCAATCATTTTACTTTTGGTTATGGTGTAACTGCGTACATCCTTCCTCATAAATAACTCTAAAGGGATTGCGGGATTGAGTATTTTTGTTTAAATTAGTATTAAAGTATGTGCCAAGATAGGAAGGATGAGAAAAACATTGACAACTCTCTCACGCAGCTCACTTTTGGAAACTATTTTAAAATGTGGAGAGGATAAATTAAAGGTAAGCTACATTTATTCCAAGGGGCACGGAAAGTGTCATTGAATAGTCTATTTAAGGCATGACTAACCTCCACTTGTTACTCACACCAAATTAACTCAATAGTGCTTGTTCCCGTGCTATGGAGCGATGGTAAAACCGCCAAATATTTATGGGGCTTTACTAAAAAGGAAATCGCATACTAGGGCTTCTTTCTATGTTAAGCAACAACATATAAAGCATGTTTCTTCTTTTGAATTTCGACAAAAAGCATCGTGGAAGATAAAAAGGTAATGATGATGAAGAAGAGTGAGCACCCATGGCATTTCTTGCAAATAGTTTGATATGCTTGAAGCTATGTGTGCTTACCCTCTATCATCATCCCCTATTCTATTTATGTTCAAAATATCTTTTTGTTTATAGTTGTGGTGTTTGGTTTATGGCCAAATAAATCTACATAATAGTTCCACCACATAAGCCGTAGAAGTCTCCCACAAGGGTTCGATTATTGAGAAGTTACGGGTTGAATACGAGTGGAAACCACCTCATTGTGATAAATGTAAGATTTTTGGTCATACTCTTATTGAATGTCCTAAAGTTGTTGAACCTCCCGCTCATCCTACTAAACGTGTTAATGATGGTTTCAAGACGGTCATTAATAAGAAGAAGGAAAGCAAGGTGGTTCTACTATCCCGGGTCAAGGAGGGTTTACTAAAGCGTGCAGGTAGCGGTTTCAATATCAACCAAAAGACTCCTCCCGAACCTAAGAAAGTGGAAGTCGCTAAGAAGAATACTTGATGTGGCTAGTTCGAGTGGAACTAAGATCTCACATCTAATCGGTTTGATGCTCTTAATATGGAATATCTGAGATGCTTTTGGTACTCCTTCTAATGACACCAACAAGGATGTGGATTCTGGTCGTACAATGGAAGTTAATGAAGATAAGTCTACTAAGACAGGTACTGCATCACAAGATCCCCGTGTGAGTGATTTGAAAGAGATGAAGTCGGGTATGGCTCCTACAACTAGTGATTCTTGTATTCCGCCCGCCTCTTCAACTAAGAGAGTTAACCCTTTTTCTAAAGTGGGAGATATTGTGGTGTCTGATTCTGAAGATGAGGTGGTTGCTAACCCATTTGATGAGTCTTCTAATCTTTTCGGTGGTGGCCAAGAGTTTGAAGATGAGTATGATGACTATGACTACAATGACTATGCGAAGCAGGTTTCTGATCTTCCGGGGAATTTGGATGCCTTTAATGCCATGTATGGCACCAAGCTTCAAGGACCTAGGAAGTATTTTTTTTTCCGTTATGTCCTTTTTTGTCATTTGAGTAGTGGTTTGTTTTCTTGTTTAGAAACATAGGTAGTATCTTGTAATGTAAGCTTTATGCCTATGTAACGGGCTGAGATATGGGATTTCACTCATATCCATTGTACTTAAACGTTTTTGGTTAATATATTTACCGGGTGCATGATTACTCCCTTTACCCAAAAAAGTGCACGTAATTAAGCGTGTCTATCACAAAAATGATAGGGTTGTATTCTTGTTTTAATGATCTTTTGCAAGTTCGGGACGAGTATAAGGGAGGGAGTGGTGACGAGAGAGAGTGAGCACCCATGGTCTTTCTTGCAAATAGTTTGATATGCTTGAGCGATGTGCTCACCCTCTATCATCATCCCCTCAATTCTATTTATGTTTATATATATTAGTTTTAGTTGTGGTGTTCGACTTTTGGCCAATTAGATCCACGAGAATAGAATTGATCACATAAGTTGTAGAATTCTCCCAAAGGGTTGGGAAATCGGCATGTCTCTCACAAAAATGATAGGTTACGTGCATTCTTGTTCTCGTGACGTTGCAAGTTAGGATGAGAGTATAAGTGAGGGATTGATGACGGAAGAGCACTATAACATTCACCTGCTACCCAATGACATATGGGGACTTTCCCGTGACATGTCGGGGGAAAATTTCAGTGACATGTCATTGGAAGTCTCGTAAGGGATTGTATCTAGCGACAATCCCGGCGACGGCGTGGGTCCCACTCAATTTTCGGTCAAAGAAGCGGTGCCACGGTGGCATATTATCCCCGGCGACATGTCGTTGGGGAATCGTCAGTTAAGAAAAATGATTAAGGCGGCTTAATTATCGAGATTAACTATCCCGGCGACATGTCATTGAGGATACTATGTTACTTGTTGATAAGTCAACGAGTTAGCCTACTATCCCGGCGACATGTCGCTAGGAAACTTCGTTTTCTCGTTGACTTGTCAGCGTTTGGTATAATGTTATCCGGCGACACGTCGTGAAAATCTGCATTTTTAATGCAACTGCCTTCACGGCGATTTTGATTTTTCGAAAAAATCTACCAAATAAACACGTGCCAAAACACAGATAGACTACATACAACTTGTGCCAAAACACAAATACCATATAACGGATCAACATAATACAAATAGATCACAACTTTTACATAAACACGACTCAAAAGTCAATATGTGCATTGATAGATAGGGAAACAAGTGTTTAAATGGCGCCAAGATGAACCTAATAATATATAACACAACTACCTAAAGTACCAATGTAGCATACTAATAATATATACACAACTACCTAAAGCTAGTACCAATGTAACATACTAATAATATATAACACAACTACCTCTCGTTGTTATCCTCATCACCGCCATTCTCCTCGTCATCACCACACCCACCACTCCCGCTAGCACCACCCGACTCATACTCCCTAAACATATCCGCGTATACGTGGTAAACCGAGGAGACTCATGATAAAGCCTACATCTTTGGTGAAGCGACTTCGGGAGGCATATGTAAACCCTAAAATCTCAAAGCGTGAAATGACAATTTTGCCCTCAAACTAAAAATTTTGCAAACTCGGAAAAACACGTCAACATCGTTTAACAAGTTATATCATCAATAATATACACACATTATGAAAATAATTAACTTTATGTTATGAATTAAATGTACACAAATAAATAAGTCATAAGGTACCAAATAACTCTACGTATACAATTCACCTAGACTACAATGGAGACTACATACATAATGAAAATATAAGATTGGAAAGTCAAATAATTGGTTCCCCCTTGATGGCGGATTTTGGGCTCCCCTTAATCACTATATCAATTTCATTAAACCATATTTACATTTCCTTTTCATTCAAAACACAAAGAAAACCCTAGATCTAAAATGACGGCACAAGAGTATTTTCCTGTGATCTCTACACTCCTAGGAAGCCAAGAAAATTGCCACTTCAATTTTGAAGGCATGATCTAATTATTGTCGAATTTAGTTCACACGCAAGGTAAAATTCATCATAATTCGTACAACCCTCCATAAATTCATTTTCCATTTTCATGAGTTCCTTACATCATATATGATCTGTGAAAATTGGTTACAAGGTGTTTGGAGTCTCGTTTCTGCTCTTTGGAATTTTGGAGTCGTTTATCCTAACCGAGAGGAATGATTTCATCAAGCATGTTCTAAACGTTCTAAAATTTATATGGTATTTTTCTTATCTTATATTCATCCTATAAGTTCCAAATAAAATAATAAAAACCAACCATGCATGGTATACGAATTATTGGAGAATTAAACCCTAAAAACGTGTTAAAACCCTAACTAATTAGAAACGAATTTTCTGGGCATGAAGACTATTTTCTTGGACTCTATATAATGTTTATTAACTCTGAAAAATGGTGGTTCGAATATTTGAAGCTTTGATCATGTTATATGAATTTATCCTAATCGCTATCTATAAAAAGGGAAAATAAAATAAGGAAATCCTAAGGATCGACTAGGGTTAGGGTTTAACTATACAAATCTGGTCATTATTTATGTTTTAAGGTTGTGTAATGATTAGTACAATGATTGGATAATGAACTAGGGTTTTTAGTTGTTTTTGTATAAAACCGATTTGCATAAATTAAGGAAAAGGGCTTGTTTTTTTTATTATTAAAACTCATGGGTATTTTTGTAATGTGTCATAATCTGGGACTAATCAGGTAAAAATATAAAGTGAAGGCCTTATGTGTAAATTTTGTATTTAAAAGGTTTAAAGAGTAATTTTGTATAATTATGAAACCGATTTAAAAATAATTAAAGTAGAGGGACTAAAAATGTAAATTCTGGAAACTTGAAGTCATTTTGAGTAAATAATGATATTAAGATTGTTTTGGGTAACCAGTATTTATGGGTCTATTGTGTAATTATTATGGAATTATGATTTAATATATAAGTTTTGTAAACTTAAGGGGCTAAATGTGTAAATTCTGAAAACCGAGGGCTGAATGGTACAATATGAATATTCTGAGGTTACATTCTGAAAATTTGTAAAATAATATGCTTGTTTGGTAAATATGGATATTAGAGGATTAAATCATGAATTATGTAAATATAAGGTTTGTTTTGTAAATATTGTAACTAGAGGGTATAAACTGTAAAATTACGAAACTAAAGGGATTATGATGTCATTCTGAATAATATGTGTATTAGATTAGTAACTTGAAATATTTTCATGCTATACCTTTGAAATTAATGAAATTACAACTTGAACCCTAAACTATGAACTTGTCATAATAAACCACGGACTTTTGTAACTTGATAAAATGTACTTAAATTCCAAATAACTACGATATAAAGACTTAACCTAATTTGTAACATTAAAGACTTGTTAATTCGGAAACACGATATTTTGGAAACACTAAATATGGAAAGTTACTAAACTGAAAGCCGAGCTAAAATAAGTAATCGAATTAAATAAGTTTTAATAAAACCAGTCATGAATTCGTGTAGATTCAGGAGATGGGTTGCTCCGACCTTGGTATTCTGTTGTGTTTCGTTTGCGTATAAGGTACGGATATTCGACCTTACCTCTTAAGGTTTCTCATGATTCGTTTACATCTTTCGATATTAGCTTTGAACCGTTATACTTTGCTCGAGCCTTCTTATTAGGGCTTCCTATAACTTTGCTATGCTCCCTTTGATTGCTTCTCCTATGTGAACTGTTTGATTTTGAACCTTTGATATGAACCTCTTATATGAACTTATGATATGAACTTTGATACGAACCTTTGACAATGAACCTTTGATATTGAACTTTTGATATTGGACCTTGATATTGAACTATTGCTATGAACCTCTGAATTGTGAACTATTGACATTGCACCTTTGATTATGAAGACCTATATATTGCTACACCTTGAACCTTTGTTTGACCCTTGATTGATACAGAGCCATTAACTAGGCATGGGGTTCCATGTCCGTGTCATTGATGCACCAATGGCATGACTCCGGTGTGGATGAGTGATGTTCCACACCGTCCCATTTTGTATTGATTATGCGCTCGGATATATTGTATGGCCACTATTGTTTTGCGGGGCGTATGGATGCATCCTAGATTTGTATTGTATTGTATTGATATCGACATATTGGTTTGGTGATGTGGTTGGTGTGTGCAATACACCCCTCACATTTTGGGAGCTAGCTACTCCATTGGTTCTTGAGGTCTCCCTCCTATTGGTTTGGTATTCCGAGGTCACCCTCCGAATACAATGGCTACTATTGGTTACTTGGTCATTATTGCCACTATTGATATGGTTTGTTTTGTTGGCTCGGGATAGATTTACGACAACCCTTACACTTTTGATATACCTATATTGTACCTTACGGATTCCCCACGCACCATATTACGAATTGTTGTCCTTTACCCAATACCTTATATGACTCACTCTACTACCAAGATATATATGTTCCATTGCTTTGATCATTACACTCTCATTCGTTACTTGGACTATCGTTCCATTCACGTCTTAGGGTTATTATATGTTTATTGGATTTGATTATGATATTCGTGCTTTATATGACTACGATTACTCGTATGATATGTATGTATGCGATATAAGATTTACTGTTGTCATCGATGATATGCTATCTTCTTGTTATGTGATCCTTTGATTTGTCCGTAACCGTGCTTGTGTGAAATCGATTGTTGATCATTTACCTTTTATACCTCATTCGATTAATCTCGTAGACTATGACTATCTGTGGTATCCTCATCACGCTTGTTCTTGCCCCGCCATGTTTGCATTTGTTTATGCTACGTTTTGATTGGGTGAATGGTTCAATTTGTGACGTCTGGATTGTTAATTCGTTTAGTTGCTCTGCTATGTCTTTAATACTTTAATTAGAGTGTTCATACTGTATTCCCACTTGTTACGTGTGACTGCCATGTTTTATTCTTTGTTATGATATTTGTTATGTTTTCGACTAAGGGTTTGACCTGTGTGAATTGCCATGTTCACTGATTAATTAATTGCTTCCGCTTTCTTGTAGATATCTGTTTAGCTTATGTGTCTTGATTTTCTGAATTGATGGTATGACATATATGTTGTGTAGATCTGACCTTTGCTATGTTTGCTTATGTTTCGGTTCTTATATACTGTTTGTATGTGCTTGTTATATGTCCTCAACACTTTGCTTTGCTTTGTTCTCCTTGTTATCTGTTCGTTTTGTATATACGTATAATTGTGTTCGCGGGATCCTCATTGACTCATTACTCTCATTTATTGCGACTTTGTTATCCGTTTCCTTTGTTTCATTTCGCATTTGATTTTATTTAGCTTCGTTTTGTTATATCATTCCTTTGGGCTTTTAAGCTCGGTAGCATTTCTTTTCTGCGGGTGTTAGGTTTGAAGATGGGCTTGATGGGGTGAGAGTTGGATTATTTGAGTGGACCAACCCTAGATACCTTATTATTTGGATTTATTTTGTTGGGCTATTGTTGGAGATTTCATTTTATTTTAGACATATTGGATTTTGTATTTTCCTTGTAAGTCATTCGTCTATATGACTTGGTAATTTATTCTTTAAGGCTTTAACTTGTAAAATTTTATTTGTATGTTCGATATGACACGAATGTGACACTTCTACCCTTGTCGGGTTGGGGTGTTACAATTATGGTATCGAGACAGTTTCGTCTTGTTGACCTTAGGATTGACACGTGAGGACTTGGGTAGACACTAGGCTTCATGCATTACGATCTTCTTCGATTCCTTTTGATTGTCGTTCGGTTTGACTTCTATAATCTTTTGTCTTCGTTGTTTTGGCCTTCTTCTCTACACATTTGATTTTATTATTTTGTCTTCGCACATCCGTTTGTCGATCGTTAGATGGAGACTACCGTGGAGCCGAAGATGATGGTGCCGAACTGCATTCTTTAAAAGTCTCGAGTGGAGAGGTTCGTGAAGCGAAACCACACCCGACCGCTGTCTTCTTGGAGGCATCGGGATCTTCTTGGAGGGAGCTGGACGGATCAACCAAAGGCGCAAGGACGGAGAAAAGGTTCAACCGGTGTTTGAGAAGGTTCATCTACTTCATATGATCCGGGCGCGACTTGTGTTACTCGATTCGTTTGTCACGCGTTTTGAGGCGGTTTGATATCTTGCTACGTGATTTTGATCGGCATTACTTTTCTTGATTTGTTGAACTTCGGTTTGAATCGTGAAGTTTTATCATTTAGCATTTGGTGATATCTCAACTTTTCTTTTGGACCGTCGGTAATGAGTCATGAGGAACCGTTTTGTGCAAGTTGGTGGCCTTCTTTCATTGTGATATGGTAAGTTGATTTGATGTGATATATGCTATATATTGTGATCTCGTACGCTTTGGTATGTTACTTGGTATCTGTATCGATATGTTTTGTCGTGATATTGGTTATGTGATTTGTCATGACCGGGACGAATATGGTGATAATAAGGGCTTGTTATGTGATGCAAGTATTATGACCTTTGATCAACGTGATAATACCGAGATCATATAATTTGAACTTATTGAAATCATCTGACGTTTGGGAAATGCAGGATTGGTGCGTGAATGGAATAAGGCTTATATCCGTTATTTGACACTCCTCATGTTCGATACGAAATCCTGTACCTCCTTGCGAAACTCCCACCGACATACGCTATGTGTAAGTTACGTATGCTTTGGACCGAAATCGTTTTGATCTGTCTTGAAGCTATGGATTGCTAAATGCGTCTTAAAAACAAATGCGTCTCTGTGTACCTCTACGACTTCAATTTTAGGACGAAAATTTTCTTTTAGAGGGAAGAGTTGTAAAACCTAAAATCTCAAAGCGCGTGAAATGACAATTTTGCCCTCAAACTAAAAATTTTGCAAACTCGGAAAAACACGTCAACATCGTTTAACAAGTTATATCATCAATAATATACACACATTATGAAAATAATTAACTTTATGTTATGAATTAAATGTACACAAATAAATAAGTCATAAGGTACCAAATAACTCTACATGTACACAATTCACCTAGACTACAATGGAGACTACATACATAATGAAAATATAAGATTGGAAAGTCAAATAATTGGTTCCCCCTGTCACACCCCCAAATTACCTGTTTTGCAGCGGAATGGAATTCCTGGGGATTGACTGTCATAGCATCACAATCACAGTTATATTGAACGACCTAAAGTGTCGTTTGGAAAATACATCGTTTGATTTAATAAAATAATCAGAGTTTTCAAAGTAGGTCCCAAATGTAAATCTACTTGTGCGGAAATAAGTTTGTTACAATTCAAACGATGTTTTAAAGTACATAAAACCAAGTGAGACGCCGTCACCACGACTCCATGATGTGTCCAAATGCATGCCATGAGTGAATGCCTTAGATACGAGATAAAACATGCTAAAAGTGTCAACACAAAGGTTGAGTGAGTTCATAGAGTTTGTATTGAAATGTAAAGCCTTTAGAAATCGTTTATGCAGCAAAGGCATTGTGAATCCACTCAGTTCCAAGTCCCGCCCATACAAAACTTGCAACCTATGTGTTCACAACCCATTGCCAAGATATGTATAGTTTATGTTCAAGCCCACATCGTCAAATGAATTCACAAAATAGTGCCTAACTTAATGTATCAATAGTTACTTGATATAACAAATATGAGTGTTGATCAAATCGTTCCAAGACCGTTAGTCCATGATTGTACCAAGTACATGAATATACCAAGTCCGTTAGCCCAATGTTATACCAAGACCGTTAGCTCAACATTATCCAAGTCCGTTAGATCAATATTATACCAAGTCCATTAGCTCAATGAATATCAATGAATATACCAAGACCATTAGCTCAATGAATAAGATATGGAAGTTCTAAGTGTGGCAAAACTGTTACTACGCATGACTAAGCATTGATTCGATTAAACATGTAGTATGCAACAATCATGAATGTCATAAAATTATTGAGCATGTATCTCCCCAAAACATTTATGAAAACAAGTAAAAGCGGGGGCTATGAAAACTCACAATAATCCTTAAATGTAAAGTACTTGTGAAAGTAAATAAAGCAGTTTGAGCATGTATCTCCCAAAGAGTATAATATGACATTAAAACAAGAAAAGTGGGGCTATGGAACTCACTTGGTGGAATGATGCGAAGACAAAAGTGAGTACACCGAGATGTAATGTGATCGTTAATCTTGACCTATTGTGAAGGATATGATCGTCATGAGTTGCAATGTAATGTTATGCATGCACTTCAGTATGTTATTTATACCATTTACGGGTTTTGAAAATATTACTCGTCGTCGAAAAATACTCTTTTGACGTCTTGACCCTTCAAAATGACTTTACATGTTTTACGTCAAAATGTCATCCTATAATGGTTTTATAATGATTTTGGTGAAATTACCACTTTTCGTCGCAAAACAATGTCGACGGAATTTTCATGAAATTAACAAAATGACTCGGAAAAGTAGTCGTAAAAGCGGTGTACGTCGATCGTTAGAGAAACGAACTCGATGGTTTTGGAAAGTTTGTATCGATATCTAGAAGTTTCGGTTCGGGAGTTTTCGTCAAAAGGTCTCGATCATAAAGATATTAAGGGCTAAAGATGGTGGTTTTGGCTAATTGTGTGCGAAAAATAAGTTTCGCCAAGTTTGAACATCCGTAAATAATTTACCATAACTCCGCTTGACAAACGGCTTTTGTTTTGGAAAATATGGCCGATGAACTTGATTTCACTAGAAGACATTTCGTTATAAAAGTTTCGCATCATGGTTAAAAGCGCATAAACATAGCCCTTACAACTAATAAAATACTTGTGACGTAAAATAATATAGTTTTTCGAAAAATAATAGTTACGACAACTTTATAAAACGTGCATATATTTGTCGTTTTAAATCCGTTTTCTCTAAATATATGTCCTTAGCTTCGTATCGAGTAAACTAATATATTTTGACAAGTCGAAATAATTTGTGAAGCTTAAGGCTCGTTTTGACCCGAAATATGTAAAACAGCAAGCTGAAATTTTCGAAAAATAAGCAGTTAAATCGTCAAACTTTAAAAATTCACCACGGCTTCGTTATAACTCCGTTTTGTCCGTTCAAAAGGCCACGGATTCGTTTTAAAGTATATTTTCTAAATATCAAGGCCAAAATGTCGTACCAACAGTAGGTTTTTCCAGAAATTCGAATTAAGGACAGAACCAAATATATAGTTATCGAAAATAGTTTTTCTCGGACAAAACCTATTCTAATCCCTTCAAATCAACTCCAAAGCTAATCTAATCCTACCATACACCTTCTTAGGGTGTCATGGGTTCCTAATCACCATCAATACCAAAGATTACCATGGGAGTAATTATAGGATGACCATATTGTATATATAACTTTAAAATCATGAAATAAATGGTATAAATCACATAACATGCATATAAGCTCCAAAAATGAAAAGAAACTTATGAAAATGAAGAGGAAACATAAAAATGATAAGAATATGCTTACTAGTGAAAATGAAGAGGTGTTAGTAACAAGGATTAACTTAAATATCCTTGGTTTTTATTTCAAAACCATAAAAAGGATATAAACTAGATTGTAAATGACTTGGACTTGATAAAAATTTGTGTGATCCCTTGAGAGCTCTTGTTGTGAACCGGTTTTAGAGGAAGAAGAAACAAGGAGGAAAATAATTCTTGCTAACTTTGAAATTTGAGAGAATGAATGAAGTAACTTGAGTTTGAGTGTAGATATATATTATCAAAGACAAAACTTACCAACTAAATAAATGAAATCACTCTTCCCCCCCCTATGGCCGGATTTTGGGGGGGTTTGTCTATCCAAATATCTTTTTTTTTTTTTTTTTTTTACTTGTATGTATTTGATATAAATTGTGTAAATAGATATTATGATATAATAACTTGTAAGGTTTTGGTAGCTTTTGGTACAAGTAAGTTTTAATAGTTCAAACTAGGATGTAATGAGATAATAACAATTGTAAAATACTTTCCTTGTGAAATTTGGGTGATAAAATAATTATCGTTACAATTTTTAAGAAAAACAACGTAATAATTTAATTTTAACGATTTATGTACCAAATAATTTTGAAACACTAGGAAAACTAGAAATATAGTTTTTATGAACTAAATGAAAGTTTAAAAATACCTCGGGATCATTTTTGAATGTAACGGGTTAAATATTCAAAATAATAACTCACGCGATAAAGATTATTAAATATAAAAATTACGCGATAAATATGAAATGAAATGTCGTGAATGAACTAATGAGATGCACATGATATCAATGAAATGTAGACTAATCATAGTCCATATGAAATGTAATGATGTTATGATCATGAATTCGCCGCTAAACCTTTAAGGTTACGCAATTTGAAACAAGTAAACCAAGTTTACTATAAATGTTGAAATAATGAGACATGAATGGTGTAGAAATGACACGAAAGTACGGGTTGTCACATTCGCCCATCAAAAATTAGGAATCCACGAATTCAATCGTTATTAGGTCTAACGGGTTTAGGGTTTGATGTAGCAAACTTTCCCATTCCCGAGCAAAACCCTCAAAAGACTTTTTGGTAACCGATTTTACTTAATCTCACAACTCATCAAACAAGAACTGTCATGAGATTAGGCTAAATCGGTTTAGGTAACGACTTGTTTCTAGCTCGATCTTGCAACTCATCAAACAAGAATCGTCACGTGGATCAAGCGGAAACAAGTGGTTTGAAGAAAATCTTTTGAAAATTTGGCTCGATTACGGAATTGCTTACTCATATAAGCCTACTACTCCCTTCATCGCATGATTCTTCTGAATTAGACATAGGTGATCGGGCTATGTATAATTTAGGAGTAACTATGCAATGCTTGGACTAATCGACTCATATGATGTTTGGTGTTGAGTCAACTGATGTTAAATTTGTGATGAACATCGAGGAGAGAAGACATGGAGAAGTGTCGTTAAAATGATAGTTAAAGTAAAAAGAATTAAAATCCTCGTAAATGATAACAAATCGGAAAGAAAATAAAGTACGATAGATGAGAGTATTTTACAATGAGTGGTTTAGCAAAAGTAGTACATCTTTAAGTTATAAAGTTTGGATCGATGATTAAACATAATCTTGGTATGACATAGTACATAAGGAGAAATAAGACCATTAGTTTCGAACTTTTGGGTCTTCCGCGTCGTTGATACCTTGACGAGCTCCTCTCCTCCTTCTAACATATATACATTCCCATGAGCACCTTCGACTTGTTGACCTTGGTTTTGAGGACATTGATTCCGATAGTGTCCTTGCTCCCGCATCGTAACATGTAACCATGGCCTTGCCTCTACAATTCACGGCAAGGTGTCCCGATTGTTGACACTTGTAACACTTAGCGGGACAAAGACCCGTGTGATGATACCCATCGATTACATAGTGGGTAGGTTCCGGCATAACCTCGCCTTCTCTGGTGCGAAGAACATATACCATTGCGGTTTCTTGCCCTCTTTTACATTGTTGATGATAGTTAGTGTTGCGGTTTTGGTTGTTGTTGTTATAATCTCCTTGGTCGTTTTCCCATTTTCTTTTGTTGTTGTTGATTTGGTTATCGTCGTTGTAGTTGTTGTTTTGGTTATTGTAGTAGTTGGTGCGGTTGTTGGGGTTGTTGTTGTTTTGGTTGGTGTTGGGGTACTTGCCTCTCTTCACTACACGGGCCATGAGCTTTTGAGTCAATCGAATAGCTTCCTCAATCGTTTATGGTCGAAGAGGTCACATCGCCTTGAATAATTTGGAAGTCCCCGATGAAAGCCTCTAGCAACTTCTCATTATCGAAACCATGGACGGGCATAACACGGCCAATTCTTGGAATCTCAGAATGTAAGTGTCAATATCGTACCCAATGGTTACTAATTCATAGAACTCCATCTCCAACTTTTTGATTTCCGTGCGTGGACAAAACTTAGTCACCAAACCTTTGAATTGCTCCCAGTAAGCTTGAAAGCATTCTCTATTCCCATTGGTTGAGCATAAGAATTCCACCACGATAATGCTCCATCGAGTAATGTGCTCGTAGCAAATTTAACTTTACTATCATCCGGACGATTACATAGCAAAACATCGATTCCAATTTTTCAAACCATCGAACCATTCTTTGTAGCTCCTCGGTACCTTTAAATTTCGTGGGCTCACCACTTTTGAAATCCTTGTACGAACATTTCTTAACTCCGGATCCTCAGGCATTTCCGATGTGACTGACTAGCCTAGCGGCTACAACAGCATGATCATGACCTCGGCGGCAGCGGCAGACCACCGTTTCCTTTCAACTCTTAGAGCATTAGCAATGCTATCATTCACTAACCACGAATAGCCGCTTGGGTCATTTCAAGCGTAGCTTTCTTGATGCCATATCTTCTTCAAAACAAGAGGAAATGTGAGGCGTAGCAAAATCCGATGTTAATAATAAGCGCTTCAAAGAAATGTGATAAGAAACGATGAGTTTGAGGTTATTTTTCAAAATGATCGACGGTTTCGAAAAGATAGGTTATGAGGTGTTGTAAGTGCTTCAAATGTATGATGGTTTAGTGACTTAATGTGTGGATAAAGTGTAACTCGACACGTTAGTGGTGAAACAAAGGAGTGAGTGATTTACCCTATATAAAGGTTTATCTCGGCATTCGTCGTTATCGATGATGAATCGGTGATATATAAAAAATTGTGATAAGGAATGACAAGGAATTCTCCACGTTAGAATATGGGGAAAAGATAATGGGATGGGCATTTAAGGGCATCCATGTGACAATCGATGCGAAATGAAAGTGAATAACTCGAAAAATGTGCGTAATGACCGCGTGAAGTGAACATGTACTTGTGATGAAATGATGAGATGCTATGATAATGTAGTTATAGTCTAGGGTCAATGATGCAACCTAGTTCTCTATAATCGAAGCTACGATGCCAACATCACACCCCAAATTACACATTTTGCAGTGGAATGGAATTCACGGGATTGATTGTCATAGCATCACAATCACAGTTATATTGAGCGACCTAAAGTGTCGTTTGGAAAATACATCGTTTGATTTAATAAAATAATCGAGTTTTCAAAGTAGGTCCCAAATGTAAATCTACTTGTGCGGAAATAAGTTTGTTACAATTCAAACGATGTTTTAAAGTACATAAAACCCAAGTGAGACGTCGTCACCACGACTCCATGATGTGTCCAAATGCATGCCATGAAGTGAATGCCTTAGATACGAGATAAAACATGCTAAAAGTGTCAACACAAAGGTTGAGTGAGTTCATAGAGTTTGTATTGAAATGTAAAGCCTTTAGAAATCGTTTATGCGACAAAGGCATTGTGAATCCACTCGGTTCAAGTCCGCCCATACAAAACTTGCAACCTATGTGTTCACAACCCATTGCCAAGATATGTATAGTTTATGTTCAAGCCCACATCATCAAATGAATTCACAAAATAGTGCCTAACTTAATGTATCAATAGTTACTTGATATAACAAATATGAGTGTTGATCAAATCGTTCCAAGACCGTTAGTCCATGATTGTACCAAGTACATGAATATACCAAGTCCGTTAGCCCAATGTTATACCAAGACCGTTAGCTCAACATTATCCAAGTCCGTTAGATCAATATTATACCAAGTCCATTAGCTCAATGAATATCAATGAATATACCAAGACCATTAGCTCAATGAATAAGATATGGAAGTTCTAAGTGTGGCAAAAGCATTTTCGCATGACTAAGCATTGATTCGATTAAACATGTAGTATGCAAACAGTCATGAATGTCATAAAAATTATTGAGCATGTATCTCCCCCAAAACATTTATGAAAACAAGTAAAAGCAGGGGCTATGAAAACTCACAGTAATCCTTAAATGTAAAGTACTTGTGAAAGTAAATGAAAACAGTTTGAGCATGTATCTCCCCCAAAGAGTATAATAACAACATTAAAACAAGAAAAGTGGGGCTATGGAACTCACTTGGTGGAATGATGCGAAGACAAAAGTGAGTACACCGAGATGTAATGTGATACGTTAATCTTGACCTATTGTGAAGGATATGATACGTCATGAGTTGCAATGTAATGTTATGCATGCACTTCGTATGTTATTTATACCATTTACGGGTTTTGAAAATATTACTCGTCGTTTAAAAATACTCTTTTGACGTCTTGACCCTTCAAAATGACTTTACATGTTTTACGTCAAAATGTCATCCTATAATGGTTTTATAATGATTTTGGTGAAATTACCACTTTTCGTCGCAAAACAATGTCGACGAATTTTCATGAAATTAACAAAAATGACTCGGGAAAAGTAGTCAGAAAGCGGTGTACGTCGATCGTTAGAGAACGAACTCGATGGTTTTGGAAAGTTTGTATCGATATCTAGAAGTTTCAGTCAGAGTTTTCGTCAAAAGGTCTCGATCATAAAGATATTAAGGGCTAAAGATGGTGGTTTGGCTAATTGTGTGCGAAAAATAAGTTTCGCCAAGTTTGAACATCCGTAAATAATTTACCATAACTCCGCTTGACAAACGGCTTTTTGTTTTGGAAAATATGGCCGATGAACTTGATTTCACTAGAAGACATTTCGTTATAAAAAGTTTCGCATCATGGTTAAAAACTGCCGCAAACATAGCCCTTACAGCTAATAAAATACTTGTGACGTAAAATAATATAGTTTTTCAGAAAATAATAGTTACGGCAACTTTATAAAAACGTGCATATATTTGTCGTTTTAAATCCGTTTTCTACGAAATATATGTCCTTAGCTTCGTATCGAAGTAAACTAATATATTTTTGACAAGTCGAAATAATTTGTGAAGCTTAAGGCTCGTTTTTGACCCGAATATGTAAAACAGCAAGCTGAAATTTTCGGAAAAATAAGCAGTTAATAAATCAAACTTTAAAAATTCACCACGGCCGTTATAACTCCGTTTTTGTCCGTTCAAAAGGCCACGGATTCGTTTTAAAGTATATTTTCTAAATATCAAGGCCAAAATGTCGTACCAACAGTAGGTTTTCCAGAAATTCAATTAAGGACAGAACCAAATATATAGTTATCGAAAATAGTTTTCTCGGACAAAACCTATTCTAATCCCTTCAAATCAACTCCAAAGCTAATCTAATCCTACCATACACCTTCTTAGGGTGTCATGGGTTCCTAATCACCATCAATACCAAAGATTACCATGGGAGTAATTATAGGATGACCATATTGTATATATAACTTTAAAATCATGAAATAAATGGTATAAATCACATAACATGCATATAAGCTCCAAAATGAAAAGAAACTTATGAAATGAAGAGGAAACATAAAATGATAAGAATATGCTTACTAGTGAAAATGAAGAGGTGTTAGTAACAAGGATTAACTTAAATATCCTTGGTTTTATTTCAAAACCATAAAAAGGATATAAACTAGATTGTAAATGACTTGGACTTGATAAAAATTTGTGTGATCCTTGAGAGCTCTTGTTGTGAACCGGTTTTAGAGGAAGAAGAAACAAGGAGGAAAATAATTCTTGCTAACTTTGAAATTTGAGAGAATGAATGAAGTAACTGAGTTTGAGTGTAGATATATATTATCAAAGACAAAACTTACCAACTAAATAAATGAAATCACTCTTCCCCTATGGCCGGATTTTGGGGGTTTGTCTATCCAAATATCTTTTTTTTTTTTTTTACTTGTATGTATTTGATATAAATTGTGTAAATAGATATTATGATATAATAACTTGTAAGGTTTTGGTAGCTTTTGGTACAAGTAAGTTTTAATAGTTCAAACTAGGATGTAATGAGATAATAACAATTGTAAAATACTTTCCTTGTGAAATTTGGGTGATAAAATAATTATCGTACAATTTTTAAGAAAAACAACGTAATAATTTAATTTTAACGATTTATGTACCAAATAAATTTGAAACACTAGGAAAACTAGAAATATAGTTTTTATGAACTAAATGAAAGTTTAAAAATACCTCGGGATCATTTTTGAATGTAACGGGTTAAATATTCAAAATAATAACTCACGCGATAAAGATTATTAAATATAAAAATTACGCGATAAATATGAAATGAAATGTCGTGAATGAACTAATGAGATGCACATGATATCAATGAAATGTAGACTAATCATAGTCCATATGAAATGTACGTGATGTTATGATCATGAATTCGCCGCTAAACCTTTAAGGTTCTGCTGAATTTGAAACAAGTAAACCAAGTTTACTATAAATGTTGAAATAATGAGACATGAATGGTGTCGAAAACACAAAGTACGGGTTGTCACACCCCCTTGATGGCGGATTTTTGGGCTCCCCTTAATCACTATATCAATTTCATTAAACCATATTTACACATTTCCTTTTCATTCAAAACACAAAGAAAACCCTAGATCTAAAATGACGGCACAAGAGTATTTTTCCTGTGATCTCTACACTCCTAGGAAGCCAAGAAAATTGCCACTTCAATTTTGAAGGCATGATCTAATTATTGTCGAATTTAGTTCACACGCAAGGTAAAATTCATCATAATTCGTACAACCCTCCATAAATTCATTTTCCATTTTCATGAGTTCCTTACATCATATATGATCTGTGAAAATTGGTTACAAGGTGTTTGAGTCTCGTTTCTGCTCTTTGGAATTTTGGAGTCGTTTTATCCTAACCGAGAGGAATGATTTCATCAAGCATGTTCTAAACGTTCTAAAATTTATATGGTATTTTTCTTATCTTATATTCATCCTATAAGTTCCAAATAAAATAATAAAAACCAACCATGCATGGTATACGAATTATTGGAGAATTAAACCCTAAAAACGTGTTAAAACCCTAAATATTTAGAAACGAATTTTCTGGGCATGAAGACTATTTTTCTTGGACTCTATATAATGTTTATTAACTCTGAAAAATGGTGGTTCGAATATTTGAAGCTTTGATCATGTTATATGAATTTATCCTAATCGCTATCTATAAAAAAGGGAAAATAAAATAAGGAAATCCTAAGGATCGACTAGGGTTAGGGTTTAACTATACAAATCTGGTCATTATTTATGTTTTAAGGTTGTGCAATGATTAGTACAATGATTGGATAATGAACTAGGGTTTTTAGTTGTTTTTGTATAAAACCGATTTGCATAAATTAAGGTAAAGGGCTTGTTTTTTTTATTATTAAAACTCATGGGTATTTTTGTAATGTGTCATAATCTGGGACTAATCAGGTAAAAATATAAAGTGAAGGCCTTATGTGTAAATTTTGTATTTAAAAGGTTTAAAGAGTAATTTTGTATAATTATGAAACCGATTAAAAATAATTAAAGTAGAGGACTAAAATGTAAATTCTGGAAACTTGAAGTCATTTGAGTAAATAATGATATTAAGATTGTTTTGGGTAACTTTAGTATTTATGGGTCTATTGTGTAATTATTATGGAATTATGATTTAATATATAAGTTTGTAAACTTAAGGGGCTAAATGTGTAAATTCTGAAAACCGAGGGCTGAATGGTACAATATGAATATTCTGAGGTTACATTCTGAAAATTTGTAAAATAATATGCTTGTTTGGTAAATATGGATATTAGAGGATTAAATCATGAATTATGTAAATATAAGGTTTGTTTTGTAAATATTGTAACTAGAGGGTATAAACTGTAAAATTACGAAACTAAAGGGATTATGATGTCATTCTGAATAATATGTGTATTAGATTAGTAACTTGAAATATTTTCATGCTATACCTTTGAAATTAATGAAATTACAACTTGAACCCTAAACTATGTGAACTTGTCATAATAAACCACGGACTTTGTAACTTGATAAAATGTACTTAAATTCCAAATAACTCGATATAAAGACTTAACCTAATTTGTAACATTAAAGACTTGTTAATTCGAAACCGATATTTTGGAAACACGCTAAATATGGAAAGTTACTAAAGCTGGAAAGCCGACTAAAATAAGTAATCAATTAAATAAGTTTTTAATAAAACCACCATGAATTCGTGTAGATTCACGGAGATGGAGTTTGCTCCCGACCTTGGTATTCTGTTGTGTTTCGTTTGCGGTATAAGGTACAAATATTCGACCTTACCTCTTAAGGTTTCTCATGATTCGTTTACATCTTTCGATATTAGCTTTGAACCGTTATACTTTGCTCTGAGCCTTCTTATTAGGGCTTCCCTATAACTTTGCTATGCTCCCTTTGATTGCTTCTCCTATGTGAACTGTTTGATTTTGAACCTTTGATATGAACCTCTTATATGAACTTATGATATGAACTTTGATACGAACCTTTGACAATGAACCTTTGATATTGAACTTTTGATATTGGACCTTGATATTGAACTATTGCTATGAACCTCTGAATTGTGAACTATTGACATTGCACCTTTGATTATGAAGACCTATATATTGCTACACCTTGAACCTTTGTTTGACCCTTCAGATTGATACCCGAGCCATTAACTAGGCATGGGGTTCCATGTCCGTGTCATTGATGCACCAATGGCATGACTCCGTGTGGATGAGTGATGTTCCACACCGTCCCCATTTTGTATTGATTATGCGCGCTCGGATATATTGTATGGCCACTATTGTTTTGCGGTATGGATGCATCCTAGATTTGTATTGTATTGTATTGATATCGACATATTGGTTTGGTGATGTGGTTGGTGTGTGATACACCCTCACATTTTGGGAGCTAGCTACTCCATTGGTTACTTGAGGTCTCCCTCCTATTGGTTTGGTATTCCGAGGTCACCCTCCGAATACAATGGCTACTATTGGTTACTTGGTCATTATTGCCACTATTGATATGGTTTGTTTTGTTGGCTCGGGATAGATTTCGACAACCCTTACACTTTTGATATACCTATATTGTACCTTGGATTCCCACCGCACCATATTCGAATTGACCGTCCTTTACCCAATACCCTTATATGACTCACTCTACTACCAAGATATATATGTTCCATTTCTTTGATACATTACACTCTCATTCCGTTACTTGGACTATCGTTCCATTCACGCAGGGTTATTATATGTTTATTGGATTTGATTATGATATTCGTGCTTTATATGACTACCGATTACTCTGTATGATATGTATGTATGCGATATAAGATTTACTGTTGTCATCGATGATATGCTATCTTCTTGTTATGTGATCCTTTGATTTGTCCGGTAACCGTGCTTGTGTGAAATCGATTGTTGATCATTTTTACCTTTTATACCTCATTCGATTAATCTAAGTAGACTATGACTATCTGTGGTATCCTCATACGCTTGTTCTTGCCCCGCCATGTTTGCATTTACATTTATGCTACGTTTTGATTGGGTGAATGGTTCAATTTGTGACGTCTGGATTGTTAATTCGTTTAGTTGCTCTCGCTATGTCTTTAATACTTTAATTAGAGTGTTCATCTTGTATTCCCACTTGTTACGTGTGACCGCCATGTTTTATTCTTTGTTATGATATTTGTTATGTTTTCGACTAAGGGTTTGACACTGTGAATTGCCATGTTCATCGATTAATTAATTGCTTCCGCTTTCTTGTAGATATCTGTTTAGCTTATGTGTCTTGATTTTCTGAATTGATGGTATGACATATATGTTGTGTAGATCGGCCTTTGCTATGTTTGCTTATGTTTCAGTTCTTATATGCTGTTTGTATGTGCTTGTTATATGTCCTCAACACTTTGCTTTGCTTTGTTCTCCTTGTTATCTGCTCGCTTTGTATATACGTATAATTGTGTTCTGCAGGATCCTCATTGACTCATTACTCTCATTTCACGCGACTTTGTTATCCGTTTCCTTTGTTTCATTTCGCATTTCGATTTTATTTAGCTTCGTTTTGTTATATCCGCTCACCTGGCTTTTAAGCTCGGCCGCATTTCTTTTCTGCGCGGTGTTAGGTTTGAAGATGGGCTTGATGGGTGAGAGTTGGATTATTTGAGTGGACCAACCCTAGATACCTTATTATTTGGATTTATTTTGTTGGGCTATTGTTGGAGATTTCATTTTATTTTAGACATATTGGATTTTGTATTTTCCTTGTAAGTCATTCGTCTATATGACTTGGTAATTTATTCTTTAAGGCTTTCGCTTGTAAAATTTTATTTGTATGTTCTGATATGACACCAGAATGTGACACTTCTACCCTTGTCGGGTTGGGGTGTTACAGCATACTTGGCCTGGATGTGGCCCGTGATGGCAATACGCGACCCACACCGGGAATATGCCTACGAAGCTTACCTCCTCTTGCCAACGCATTGATTTGATCCTCCGTGTATTGACCCGTAGCCTCAAGCTTTTTCATCTCGTCCTATGTAGTGACAAAACACAAGATAGTAAATATATTAGTCGGGTTGCTACATTATTTCGATAATTCATTAAAGTGTGTTTTGAAACAAAACTTACATATATCCGGTGGTCCTCATCGTTAGGGAATACCCATCAACGTATGTGTTCGCCAAAAGTGTCGATGGTGACGGTATTCTCGAGTCTCGATGCCTCGCATCCGTATATACACACGCATATAAGATGAATAATTTTAAAACGACAAATCACAACACACCAAAGCGTATAATCGATATATATATATATATATATATATATATATATATATATATATATATATATATATATATATATATATATATATATATATATATATATATATATGTATATATGCATGTAAAATAATTATAATGTTTATTACCATATCATCTCGAGCGAGATACAACACGGGATCCCCAATCGAGATATGACCTTGCTCTTTTGCCTTAAGCCGATTTGTAGCGGCTCGAGCAATGTTCTTGGGATCATTCCAAAACTTAATGTGCTCATCCCAATCACCACTGTAATTTCCTGGACGTGCCCGCCTAATCGCCTCCACATCGTAATCCCGGTGGTGGGGTCTACCTTCCAATGTTTGGCTTTGAAAGAAGCCTTGTTAGTATTGTAGGCTTTTTGCGGTGCGAGTTTATGCCTTCGAGATTTGGGGCCAGCGGAGGAGTCCATGTGCTGGCTGAGGTCAAACAGGTGCAATCATATACAACAAAACGAAAACGAGTTAGAGATATAATTTATATATTTATTCAAATTTGTTTATTTATTTATATGATATAAATAAGTGTTTAATTTAGATAAATATACACAATTAAATAAATGAACACGATAATGAAATAAACATAAAAGGATAACCGACCCCAATATCTCGAAATGATTCCCGCCTACGCTCTTTCGGACCTTCTCCCAAGAAGGGTAGTAAACGGCACCTTCTAACGACCTCCCGATGTAGTTAGACCCGGTGAGCCGCATGGGGCCGAGAGGGTTTAGGGTTTGTTTGTCACCCACCTCAAAAGTGATCGACACAGGACCTTTTATTCGCGATTGCCTTCAATGAAAGGTTCCGGGTCTTGTCGCGGTATTCACCGCCGCGCCTGCCGCCCAAATTGGGCTTTCGTTTACCTTTGCAAAAAAATCAAGTTAGTGATAAAAGTCATAAATGTGTATCAAATTTATGCTTGTATTACAATAATCCGGAAATTCTTACCTTTGTTAATGAAGCTTGCCCAAGAACAGTGGGTACGCGATCCGAGGGGATGATCCTCCCGCCACTGTCACCGCCGTGAGGACCGTGCAACATCCGTCGACATCCGCACAAGTACAATTAGCATAAGATATAGAAATTCATGAACAAAATAATATAAGCATGCACACATCCAAATACATACACATCCAAATAAATATACACATTTAAACAATCCACAACAATTTCATTCATTCATTCAAATATATAAGTGTATTTTGCAAGTTACAACTCAAGATCAATCTTCTTCTTCACTTGAATAAACTTTCTCAACACCATCATCATCAACATTGATGAGGGCTTCAACATCGAATCGCTAAATCATGAGGAAGGCGTCTTCATCGCAATAATATCATCGCCTTCGTCAGAACATCAATGATATCCGGTGGTGCGTCAACCACCGTTGATTGACCATCTATATGCAAGGTCGCATTATCCAAGTCATTCAAACTAGTAGAAAGTGGGTGATCGGATGAGTTATCGAAATGTATAATATCGTGATCGCCCTCTACCACGATGACACCCCGCCGGAAAACTTTTATGATTAACATGTTCGACGACCTTCCGGTGGGGTTTGGTCTTATCTTCAAGGTAGAAGACTTGTTTGACATGTGTTACGAGAATGTATTGGTCATCTTTAAATGCCTCAAGCTGCGCAATCGACGATTTGTGTCATGTTGTTTCTAAAGACAAGTTTTTGACTTTACGTCCTTTGTTGCTAGTGTCGAACCACTTAACTCGGAACAACGCAACTTTGAACAACAAATACTTAAACTCGAGGATTTCTTGAAGTGACCATAATACATTTCTCCGTCACGGCGAGCGAACAAATGTCATTGCTTTTGAGTTGTGCGACGTTCATCACGGTTGTGCCGACATACCTCACACCGTTGACTACGCAAGAGTTTACTGAGATTGGAGTCCATGATGGTCCATTATCCAAAGCGAATAACTCGCTGGTTGTGCTAACCTCTGACTCTTGGTCATTGTCTATGTGACGTTGACGGATCTATGAAGAAGACAAGATTAGCTAGATAGAGAACACAAAATATGATATCGACCACCTTGATCTAAGCTTTCAACATGTCATCCTCCATCAAAGTTGCAGAGCATATTTTCTTAAAAAAGGAACACAACTCAATTAATGGTTTTGCAATCTTATCGGGCAAGTAATTTTGAAGTCCGTAAGGAAGTAAACGTTGCATCATTATATGATAGTCATGAGACTTCAGGCCCGTTATATTGGTATCAATATCGGTCACTCTGTGCTTGAAGCATGATCCGAACCCATCTGGTAGTTTAGATCCTTTGATGTACTGACAAAACTTTTTTCGGTTCTCTAGTGTGAAAGAATACGCAGCCTGAGGCTTCAAGCACTTCCCGTTTTTGGTTTGGCCGAGTCACAAGCCACTTCGAATGCCCAACATTTTCAAGTCTTGTCTTGCCTTGACGGTGTCTTTAGATTTATCATTCATTAACAAAGTGTTCAAGATGGCCTCCAACACATTTTTTTCGATATGCATGATGTCTAAATTGTGTCTTAGTGAAAGAAAAGACCAATACTCAAGCTCGTAAAAATAGACCGTTTAGTCCGATTAAGCTCGACAAGAAGATTGCGCTTTATCTTCACACCTCCACAACTCGGATGTTTACCCTTCACACGCTGGCAATCTATCAAGTTGAGCCGTGATTACATCCCGCCAAATTCTTCGAGGAGGATCTGCATTATCGGTTTGGCCATTGAATTCAAGTGAGCGTCTCCATTTATGGGGCTTCGTTAAGAATCTTCTATGGCCAAAATAAGCTGTTTTGCTTAACACACGGACAGATGGAGTGTCTTTATTACATGTAGGGCATGCCTTGTAACCTTGCCCACTCCACCCAGACAAACTACTTCGAGCAGGAAAATCATTGATGGTCCATAAAACCATCGCTCTCATATTGAACTTCTGGCCTGAGGCAACGTCTATAGTCTCGATACCTTTCTTGTCCCATAAATCCTTCAGGTCCTCAATCAAAGGCCTCAAGTAAACATCAATGTCCTTGCCCGGAATTTAGGACCAGAATTAACAACGTTAGCATAAAGAACTCTCTTTCATACATAACCACGGAGGCAGTTGTATGTTGTCAATATCACCGGCCACATGCTGTAGGCTGACTAAGGTTCCCAAACGGATTGAAACCATCAGCAGCCAACCCTAGTCGAACATTTCTTGGTTCTTTTGCAAAATCTGGATACTTTGTGTCAAATTTCTTCCATGCTCCACCATCAACCGGGTGTTGCATCTTACCGGGCTCCGTACACTTTCCAGTAGCATGCCAAATCATATCCTTTGCAGTGTGACTAGACTTGTACAAACGTTGTAGTCTAGGAATGATCGGAAAGTAACGCAACACCTTCTTAGGAACTTTCTTCCCCGTCAGGTTACCGTCTTTCCATCTACTCAGACATGCACCTGGGACAAAAATCCAAATCTTTGTTCTTGTCTCCCGAAATAAGCGAAGAATCGTGTTCACAAAAATGTATCGACTGCACTCCTAACCCAATCGCTTTAAATGTCTTCTTTATTGAATAGTATGATGGTGGGAGCTTGAATCCTTATCGATGGGAAATACATTTTGTAAAACTCTAACATTTCATTAAATATAGAATCACCAATCTACCTTTAGCCTTAAAATAGGTAAACTTTGCCATAAAGTCTAATCGAGTCACATAGTCACAACCGGGTCTGACTCCTCGTGGCACGGCATATAACTCTTCAAACTCGTTACGTGTAGCTTGAGTCGGTTCACATTTGACTCACCAATATCTCCTTGAGTTGGTTCATTGTGTTCATTATTCGGAGGAATATAGCTAAGATCATTAATTAACGATGTCATGTCACTCATCAGAGGTTGTCTTGTGTTATCTATTACTGGCGGTGGCATAGGTGGAGCGGTTCACCGTGTTCCACCCATATTTTATAACGTGGGTCCCACCCTTCTTTCATAATGTGGTTTGAAAGGTTTTTGATGTGTACCCATAATATATTTCGACAAGACTTGCATGGACATCTTATTCTCCCAAGACTAGTCACTAACGACTTGCAATGATTGACTAATTTTTCAAGACCGAGAATAAATAATGGTTCATGACTGTAAACTGCCCAAGTCTTATCATCGAATACCATAAGCTGCGTTTTAACGATAAATTTAGTTATTATATGCAACTTAATTAAACACATTCAAACGAGGAATACCGGATGTTTTGTTCACCTAGTGCAACTATGGAAGGCAATCCTAACTCCACTCTTTGAATAATTTGTCTCATATGAATCGATAACCGATTTACTATTTAAGAAAATTTCAAGATTTCTCAACTCCCCAAATATGTGTTTAAAGACATATTCAGAGGAGTAAAGGAGAAACATTGTCGAAATCATCTCAAATAGTAAACCAATTATACGCATTCATATCCTAAATGAGACAAAACATTCAAAAAGCAGTCCCAACGGGGACTTTCCGAAATTAATTTCTAATAAATTAATTTGGACGGGTTTCTATAGGATGATTAATTTTAGACGGGGATTTTCCAAAATTAATCACTAAAATCCTAAAACAACTAATTATTATAAACTATAAACGGCTCATATCAACAAATAATAACTATAAACTAACAAAATAATATAAACGAGCACATTTCAACAAATAATAACTATAAACTATAAACTAACAAAATTATTATAAACGGCTCAAGAGTTGAAAAAAGTGAAATGGTATGTATGTTGCTAAGAGTTTTAACATACATACCATTTCACTTTTTAACATACATACCATTATTTTAACATACATACCATTTCACTTTTCAACAAATAATAACTATAAACTAACAAAATTTAAACAACTAATTATTATAATTATAAACGAGCACATTTCAAGGCAATTGAACTAATAATAACTATAAACTAACAAAATTTAAACAATAAACATTCCCAAATGACATGTCACCCGGGATACCAAAAGGAGAAAAAAAATTATTACATACCTTGTCTAGCTAGCTCCTCGCCGCCACCGCCAAAAAAAAAAAAAAAAAAAAAAAAAAAAAACTTAACTTTTCTAATTAACAACTTACAACAATAATAATGCAAAAATTATAACATACCTCGCTCTTGCTCTCGTCGCTCCTCGTCGGCTACTGCCAAAAAAAAAAAAAAAAGAAAAAAAGAAAAAAAAAACTTCACTATTCTAATTAACAACAACTTACAACAATAATAATCTGCAAAAATCATATTATAATTAACTAATTTAGTTGAATAACGCGGTGGTGGTGATGGTGGATGCGGTGGTGGTGGTGGTGATGGTTGATGATTGTTGATGAATTGGTGATGGTGTTTGTTGCAGAAATCGCCACAGGAAGAAGATAAGGTTTTTTTCGTTTTGTGCAGTGATAAAATTGACCAGATCAACTTTATCATCAAACTTTTCCCCGGCGACAATCCCCGGCGACATGTCGCTGGGAAAAGGTATAGTTTTTGTCGTTTAGCGTAATTGGCGCGATAACGAAAATTTTGGTGGGTAGGTATCCCCGGCGACATGTCGCCGGGGAAAACTATTTAATTTTTTTTTTCGTTAAAATTAATTAAATTATGTGTTTAACGACGGTAAAATAATCCCCAGCGACATGTCGCCGGGGAAAACTGTTTAATTTTTTTTCTTGTTAAATTTAATTACTTTATGTTGTTGAATACGATTTTATCACTCCATTTCATCCCAATGTAAGAAAAATATTGGGAGAGTAATTTTGGCGTAGCTTACTATCTTTATTTTATTATCCCCTCCTAAAAGCTCTCAAAAATACGATTTTTTCTTTTTTTTTTAATTATTATCCCAAATATTTCCGTTTCTTTTAATATAAACTCGGGAACAAAAAGTTACCATTCGGCATCTTTATATTCTTATATGAGAGTTAGATTTACAATCTAGTAACGGGCTAGAGGAACAAGAACATATTACATCAAAATTTTGCATGCCATATTTAATTGGATTAAGAAGCCAAACGATGCATAGTTGAATGTGTTTTATAAATCTATGATTCACCGAAGAATAATTATGGTTACACATTAGACGTTCAACGAATGAGTCGGTATGTTATGGTTACACATTAGACGTTCAACGAATGAGTCGGTATGTTATGGTTACACATTAGACGTTCAACGGATGAGTCGATATGTTATGGTTACACATTAGACGTTCAACGGATGAGTCGGTATGTTATGGTTACACATTAGACATTCAACGGATGAGTCGGTATGTTATGGTTACACATTAGACGTTCAACGGATGAGTCGGTATGTTATGCTTACACATTAGACGTTCAACGGATGAGTCAGTATGTTAGGGTTACACATTAGACGTTCAACGGATGAGTTGGTATGTTATGCTTACACATTAGACGTTCAACGGATGAGTCGGTATGTTATGGTTACACATTAGACGCTCAACGAATGAGTCGGTATGTTATGGTTACATTAGACGCTCAACGGATGAGTCGATATGTTATGGTTACACATTAGACGCTCAACGAATAAGTCGGTATGTTATGGTTACACATTAGACGCTCAACGGATGAGTCGATATGTTATGGTTACACATTAGACGCTCAACGGATGAGTCGGTATATTATGCTTACACATTAGACGCTCAACGGATGAGTCGGTATGTTGGGTTACACATTAGACGCTCAACGGATGAGTCGGTATGTTATGGTTACACATTAGACGCTCAACGGATGAGTCGGTATGTTATGCTTACACATTAGACGTTCAACGGATGAGTCGGTATGTTATGGTTACACATTAGACGTTCAACGAATGAGTCGGTATGTTATGGTTATACATTAGACGTTCAACGGATGAGTCGATATGTTATGGTTACACATTAGACGTTCAACGAATGAGTCGGTATGTTATGGTTACACATTAGACGTTCAACGGATGAGTCGGTATGTTATGGTTACACATTAAACGTTCAACGGATGAGTCGGTATTTTATGGTTACAACATCAACAACAACAACTACAAGAACAACTACTACTTTGATCAGCAACAACAAGAACAACAACAACAACAACAACAACAACAACAACAACAACAACAACAATAACTACTACTACTACTACTACTACTACTACTACTACTACATACGAAGATTTTCCATGTCACATAACAGCTCACGAAGTAATGCATCCGACTGACATGCGTGGTCGTCAGAATTTGTTGCCATTTCAAGTTTGGCCTCCAGCAACCTTACTTTTGTCTCTAGCACATGTTTTTGTGTTTCAAGAACCTTATCCTAAGATTTTTCATGGCGTACTCGAGCACTCGTTGGTGCGTAGATTGTTCTTAAGTACTCGTCAAATACATCCTTCCACATAAAATATCCGCATCCATTATCTTTTCTGGGCTGTTACATAATAAGAAAATTATAAGAGCTTACAACCCAATTATTTGTATATTTACATAAATAAGAAATGTATGATTGTTCACCTTTGACAGAGGACATGAATAATATTGTTGTCCAGATGAATATTCTCTATGTGATGTTCTTAATTTTATATTTCTTGCTCCACAAGAACACATAAAAGGATTAAATTGATCCATCTCAGGTTTTGAAATTTGTGTGAAGATAAGAGGTTGTGAGGTTGAGTGGTTTTGAGGATAAGATCTATTAGATTTTGGTGGGATAAGATCTCAAGGTTGAGTGGTTTTGAGGATAAGGTCCGGTAGATTTTGTGATATATAAAATGATCATTAGCTTTTGGTGGAAAGTTTTGGCGCCATGTTTTTGTGGAATTCTTGGCGCCATGTTTTGTTAAAGTCAACGAAGTCAAAGAGAATCCCGGCGACATGTCACTGGGAAACTATTGTCCACGCCACGTTAAGATAGATTAACACTAATTACGAATTTTTAATAAACAAGAGAATCTCGCGACATGTCACGGGGAAACTATTGTCCACGCCACGTTAAGATAGATTAACACTAATTACGAATTTTTAATAAACAAAGAATCCCGACGACATGTCGCCGGAAACGAAGCGGAAAATTTCCCGCCACGCTTTACCATGAAATATTCGGTCAAAATATTATCGTTGAATCCCGGCGACATGTCGGGAAAAGTGATAATTTTGCTAACTTTCTACGAGACTTCGTGCCACGAGGGATATATTTTTCGTTTAGTGGGGATTCCCCGTGACAATTGTCGCCGGGAAAAGCGCGATGGGAAACGGTAAATGTGGTAGTGGGTGAGCATACATGGGCTTTTCTTGCAAGATATAGCTACTCAAGGACTCGTATGCTTGAAGCCATGTGTGCTCAACTCTATCCATCATAAACCACTCTTATGCCTCTTGTTCAAGTAAGAGCTTGTGTCATATATATGTGTATGTAGAGTAAATTAAAGATGACGGATCAAGAGCATGATTGATATATATGTTTAACCAAGGTCAAAGAGTTGATTTCCGCTTCCTAAAAGCAATACCAGATAAGAAAATAAAAGATATCAAGACCCTAAATAGGTTTGAAAAACACATCTTGTACACTATAAACCGAATTTACAATTTTTTTTGGGCAAAATGAATATTTTGTATTGATAGTAAGATCCGAAGATCTCATCTATATTCGTAAAACTAGTTTAATTAGTCTAGAAATTGACTTCATGAACTATGTTTAAAACTTCATTTAATGTTTCGTGGTTCGAATTATTGCTTTAATTTTCTTTCTCGGAAAATTTTAGTTCAACTATTGTAGCTAGGTTTGCTTGAATATTGCTTTTGTGTTCCTATGACACTAGCTTCACATGTTTTACCACTTTTTAATTTTATGTTGTTCAACTTGAGGATTTAGGTATTAGAATATTGAATAATCTCAAGATATAATATGACCTAGTTATTATACAAGAATGTTAAGTTCTTTTGCCGCTCAAATAATAAAATAAGTGTAACTTCGATATCACACACTGTAACAATGAGATAATTATCAAATATGGACTATAAAAATTAACCGATTAAAGTAAGGTCGAAGTTATTCAAATTATTTCATAAAAGAAAGCATGTGTCAAGAAAGAGACTAGCAATTGGCCGGGTAATAACACCATAGAATCAGACAACCGAAAATCCACCACGAAGACAAAATTCAAGACCCCTAGAGCAAAACGACACCAAAGATCTATGAAACTACATAAAAATCAGGTTACTTCATGGTGATGTGCTTGAGATTTAATTTAGACATTAAGTTCTTACCACATTTAGCTTTAAAACTTGCTAATGATTGGTATGGATCAAAGGTTCTTTTTAGGACCGGACTTGTACGCTCTGCACTGCTCGAATCTTGATGAGTTCATTGATTACAATTCAATACTACGCTCATTCTTTAATTGAGATCTTAATCGATCGGAAACTTTCCTATTATTTAAGTTATCTTTGCTAAACATCTATGCACTTAGTTGGAATCGTGGATTTTGGTCTTTAAGAAATTATCTAGAGAGTTTTGATCATCGAGGAAGGTAAATGAGGTTAAGTTCTCGTAGCATTTTCAATGTAGTGACATAGTTGCAATTTCTTCTTGTAAAACCTCTAAATAATTGTTTGTTTGGTTTCTAGCTTCTTGCTAGTCCCTTTAATATTAATCTCCGCCATTAAAACAAATAGATAAATCGTGGAGATCGAAAAAGTGAATGTCTTAGAAGACAAGAACCTAAATCCATTTTATTTGCTTAATCAATTAAGTTCAAATTTGTAGAGACCAATCAGATAAGTTAATCCAAGTTTCCTCCCAAAGCCTTAGCATTATTTTGAATTTCTAAACAAAGAAAAAATAAATAAATAAATAAATCATTTAAAGGCTAGCAAGAAAAACACGAGAACCAGTATGCATCAACACAAACAACCAAATTCAAAACACTTAAACAAACTTCACAGTAAAAAACAACGAGACCTTGAAACTCACCGACACCATAATGCTTTAGTGTTATTCTTCTCCTAAACATCTAAAGGCTGCAACTAATCCTATATGCAAAGTTGTAACCGTCTTGCAACACTACACTTGCTAGATTAACGGATTTCTTTTATTAAGAGTGCATCTCTTAAACAAATACATGTTGAATGCTTAAGAAATAATATCTACTTAGCAGTCATGATTCTTTAAGGAATTCAAGTTCTTAAGAACTCATCCTTGCAATCAATTTTTTTTCCATCCATATATATGGGAAGCCGAGAACAACCAAAACACATGCTAATTTATTAATCTTCAACAAGAATATAAATAATGAAATGTTACTTAAGATGATGTTAACATGATTAGAAAAATACCGTGAACACTTTAGTATAGAATACAAAACCATTGTAAAGCTCATAATATTTTTAATATCAATCCACCGAAAACTCTCTAAGCTAGCAAGACGCTAGAAAAGAGAGATTACACACGGTCGACAAACAAACTTGGAACCAATGATCCGATCACCTAAAATATGTCGATTTTAAACCTATGAATAATCTAATATGAGATAAAACTTTAATGTCTATACAAATTACAAGGACAAAGAAAGTGTTACGGATAGACATACCACACAATCCAATTAAGACAACACTTCCTAATTCTACTAGAAACTCGAGAAAAGGAGAAAGCTTGACATCATTGAGAATGAGATGCTTGTTTTGACGTTTAGAGTCGAAGACCATACTGTTTCAAAAATTCCAAAGTGACCAAAAGGTTGATTGAGCAGAAACATCGAAGAAGTTTCAAAGTAGGAGCTAAAAGGTGATGAGAAGTGATTGGCATACCCAAAAGTTATGCCTAATTAAACATGTGTAATAACAATTCATTGGTTGTATCAACCGGATACACTTCTTCACAATCTAATTAGATAATGACACATAAGTTAGATACAAAATTAGTCATGTCTTTTAGGTCTCCTAATCTTTTTTCAAAGGTGATCTAGGTCCACAAGAGTGAGGGCATCCGAGAGGTTGGAGATAGGAACATTGGTGATGTCAAATTGTCAACCAAAAATTAAGGACTTTGCTCCAACTTGCAAAGGATAACATCGTCACCGGTCTCTCAAAGTTCAAATACACTAAAGATCACCTATGTCCCTCTTGTGAGTTAGGAAAGAGAAAAAAGGCATCATATAAACGTAAACCCCCGTAGCTAGTTTGGAACAAAGGTTGCATATGTTGCATATGGACTTATGCGGTCCAATGAGAATTGAAAGCATCAATGGAAAGAAGCACCAAGAATCATCATCACCTTCTTGAAACGTATCCAAGTCCTTCTACAAGCTCTGATAAGGATTGTCAGAACGGACAATGGCACATAATTTATTAATCAAGAGTTACGAGCTTATTTTGAAGATGTTGGAATAACACATCAAACTTCAGTAGTAAGAACTCCACAATGAGAACGGGTAGTGAAAGAAGAAGCCACACTCTTTTGGAAGTCGGCCGCACAATGCTGATTTATTCTAGTACACCATTATGCCAATGGGATGATGTTGTTGCAACAACATGCTTTACTCAAAAACAGATCTCTAATCCATACCCGTTTCAACAAAACACCATATAAACTAATCAACAACAGAAATCCTGACATCTCATATCTTCACGTGTTAGGTGCTTTGTGCTATACAACAAATGATAGAGAAGACTTAGGAAAACTGAAAGCTAAAGGTGATATTGGAATCTTCATACGCTACGCAGAAAACTCAAGGGCATTAAGATCTATAATCGAGAGAATAATGGAGACAATGAATGTAAAATTTGATGAAATTTCACAAATGGCTTCTGAGAGATACGCTCTAGAACCTGCGATTAACCCAATCGCTTCTAATCAATTAGATTAGGACCCGTACTAAACCATCACACGTCTGGACACATCAATTCAAGACTCGTACCTTAAGAAGCTCCAACAACAACATGTGAGAAACCTTCAAATCAAGAACTAGAAAATTTCATCGAGTTAATGTTTGATAAATACCATGGTGGTTTTTTGAAAATTGCATCAAAACATTGTTCCGCTGAACCCACTTAAACAATCAACAACCACAATCACAAGATGCATCTACAACCGTCGAAAATGAAGCACAACTCATCTACATCAACCACACAAACTCCATTAATCGAAATCACTCTACCACAA
Organism: Chrysanthemum lavandulifolium; assembly: GCA_022545495.1. Lineage (NCBI taxonomy): Eukaryota > Viridiplantae > Streptophyta > Magnoliopsida > Asterales > Asteraceae > Chrysanthemum > Chrysanthemum lavandulifolium. Next base: position 213,586,628 of record CM040238.1, read on the forward strand.
GATGTTGCACACGAGCAAGAACAAACAACAAATCAAGAAGAACAACCACCAAACTATAACAATGCTGAGTTAGATTTAAAAATCCGTTTGCCACTCCGAAAACGTGATCTTCTGAATCTTGCTCAAGATATCAAGAACCTACTAACACACATATAGTTAATCAACGGTATCCTTCAGAACTAAAGTGTACAAAATATCATCCACTACATCAAGTGCTCGGTGATCCCACACAGCCAGTAACAATGAAAAGCAAATTAGCCACTGATCTAGAATTGTGTATCTTTGTGCTTGCTATATGCACTGACGAAGAACCAAAGAACATTCGTGAAGCACTGGCAAATGAATGCTAGATTGTAACACCCCCAAAATAGCTCAGCGGAAGCATACAAGTATTGGGGTGCTACTAAATTGGTATCACAACATAAGCATAGAACAATTGGTTTTTCATAAAGAACTTTTATTCATTTCTTGAAAACAATGTTTACATTATTGAATAGTGCGGAAAATGTCCCATTATAAATAAGTGGTCCCAATACATAAATCAGAGTCGTCTATGACCATGCCATGCCTTTGCCTTGCTCCTCCAAAGATAAGCTATCGCTCAAAACCAAGATACATGCTAAAGGGTCACTACTTTGGTGAGTTCATAGGTTTATTTAAAAGGTATTTCAAGACACCGTTTCAAAATTTGGTTTTTGATGATCATTACATCTTGCATAAAGTCATAAAGTTTATGGTTTCAATTCATAAAGGATTTCATAAAAGTGATTTCATTAGTGGACCATAAGTAGGGTATATGTACATTACAACGAATATAATGTCATATATATTTTTAAGTTTATTACGCTAGCACTAAGTTCATGCAACCGAAGCTACGACAGTTCATGTATGCACAAGGAAGTCATACAAATAAGGAGCCCATGGCGAGTGTTTATCCCAATACACTCGGTCCCGACATGCTATATGTTTCGCCTTGACCCAAGCGGGGTCAACCGAACAGGGAAGTCACTCCCAATAGATCTATTTATAACATTCGCGCTTCCTTGCAGGAATTGACGGTTCATGAAAAGGGCAATTTGGGATCTAGAGACTTAGGCTAAGCTGCGTAATATTCTAGGTCAAAGATTTTGGTGTGGTCCTTAAAGCATCTAGGTATGATGTATCTTAAAACATATCAATCAAAGGGCATAGTATGCATATAATGCATAATTTTAGTAATTAAATCATTTAAGTAAAAATGAGCATGTATCTTCCCCCAAAACAGTTATAAAACAAGTAAAAGTAGGGGCTATGAAACTCAACTTGGCTATGTGCAATATGAAGTCTAAAGGGAATTAAATCAAGGAGTGATAGTGCACGGCTCCGACACGCAACCTAATTAATACGGCAATTAAGTCTTTACTCATGTTTAAGACTCGATAAAGTTTGACTAACTTTATAAGTTTTAAATGTTTTTGTTGTTGTTGTTGTTGTTGTTGTTGTTGTTGTGGCATTGTTTAAGTTTTGAAAGATAGTTTTCAAAGGTTTATGTGCATATTGGCTTATGGTAGAGAGACAGAGTATTTACAGGAAAAGTATTGAGCATGAACGAGACCTTGGCTTGATGATGATGTACGAAAGATAATACGTATAATGTGAGACGTCGATGCGAACAAAAGAAATATATATATTAAGTTATATATAAGTTCATGACATCTAGTATAAATATCTTTATGTTGAAACGAAATTAAATCTTAATTTAATTTGTGTATCGATTGCATAGAAAATAGAAAGTAGAATTATATAAACATATCTCACGATCAACATATGTTGAAAGTTCTAAACATGATCTCGTCTTATATATATAATAGAAAAGTATATGTCTTCAAGGTATAAAATCAATTATTAATTTGTAAAATAGAAATATGTTGATAGAAAATTTGGTGTGAACCGAGTATATATTCCCTATTTATTTTGGTTGACGAAATGTAAAAACTTGTATATCGAGTCCATTTTCCGGTTTCTAATAGTTGTAAGTATATATATTTACAGGTCTTGGGCTATTAATTAGATGTGTAAAACATTTCTATTTAAGTTATGAGTAATAATAATAACTCATTATAAGTAACATATTTTCCATTTGCATTGTTCATATTTTGTCAATTGGTTTGTAACTTGAATTCTCAAAAATATTAATGATGCGACACTAGACGTGTAGTCATTCGTGGTTTACGGGCGAGTATAAATCAACGAGTCGTGTGGCTAGGGTATGTCGTGTGCATGGTTATGCCGAAACAATATGAAATGGAAAGTATATTGAAAGGTATGAAATTAGAATCGAGGACTCCCGAGGCTATGCACAACTTAATTTCACCCATGGTGATGACAGTAACCAAACGGACCCTTGCAATAGATGGACTTTGTCCTAGTTATACCCAATAAAAGTTGGGATTGGGCTTATGCTTTTTAAAGAAAAACAGTTGGACGCCCTCTCTTGGAAGGGGCTTGAGGCCCAAGGAAAAGCTTGAGATAAAATTGATTTGCTGACATTTGAGGATCAGGTGAACGCATGAGTTAACAAAGTAAGGAAGGGTAGTTTTGATGCATTCTTTCTTTTTGACAGTACCTTGGACACAAGGTTAATGACCAAAACCTTAGTACAAACCGATTATGTACTACATAGCTCAAGGAACCCTAGGGACTCCCGTGAGTCCTTCGCGAGTATTAACACTCTCCGAGTGTCTCTTGGTGACACGAAACTAACACAATTAGACTTACTAGAATTGAATCAAAATGACATTATTAATTAACTTAACTGTGATCAAAGTTTGTCGGGTATTACCTGACTTGGACACTCGACTCCATGAGATTGTATTAGCGTTGTTTTGAACTTAGAGGTTTAACCGAGCCTTGTCTCATGTCTATCGGGTACAACCCGACTCGAGTACATGACTCGACACCCTCGAGTGAGGTTTCAACCTAAGTTGAAACTGACAATTGTATCCCCACAGAAAACGAGCAAGCACATTAGTCGAATACGACTTCGAATAAGTTTAAAAGTATGTTGAGCACTAGGTAGGCCAATATCAGGTTTGTGATCTCTTCTTTGGATTTATCCACACAACAACAACATGAATCAAATATCAAATCTGTTTGTTGACCCATTCGACTGGAAATCAAGACAACGTTAATGCACACTTTGAGAAGCAACGTAAGAATAGTGGCTAAGCTAAGCTCGGGTCTATCGAGTACAACCCGATTCGGACGAGACTCAATACCAACTTCACCCTTACTAGTGGTGGTTGTACGAGTCACACACAACAAGCGAACAAACACCCTGGGTTTTATCTCAACCGAGACAACCCCAAATAAGCAAGAAGAATTTGGTAAGGAAATGAGTCAAAATTTTGAAAAGCCAATACGAATATTTCTAAGTGTTTTCTCAAGTCTTTACCACACAACAACAACAAAACAACACTAGTTTTATCTTAACCAATTTATTACCAATATTGCAAATCTCATTTCTACATCCAAAAATTAATAATAATCGACAACAACAGTAGATTGTAAAATTCGATTACAAAATTTTAATGTACTTACAAACCAAAAACAATAATAAGGAATGTGTTCTTACTATGAACTCAATTGGTGGTTGAGTAGTTATGAACACCGAAAACTCACGAACTCAGTTGGAGGAGACTTAGGACGAATTACAACAATTAACTTCTTGGAATAGCTTCCCTATGCATCAAATAACAAAACCCCTCTATCAATTTGGAAAAGCCCTTTGACTTTAGAAACCCTAATTCTGAATTTGGGTTGAATGTGGATGAAGGCTTTGTGGCCTCTTGACCCTTGTATAGATGAAAGGGAGAAAGGAAACCTCTAGCTTTCTTGTCCTTGAGCTTAGGGTATACCTTTTCCTAGCTCTCGTCCCATCTATTCAGCCACGCTCGGGAGCATCTTGTGATGGCTAGGGAGTTAGCTTTCTTCTTGGAGGATGGTGTAGGTGGTAGGGGATGAGTTGACCTTCAAAAAGATGGAGGAAAGTTTCCATTCTCATGTTTCTTTAGTATATGGTTCGAAAAGAGAGAGACAGGAAGCAGAGAAAGTAGAAACGTGGGGGAGAGAGATACAAGTTGTATCTCTTTTGTTTTATTTGCGTGTAATGTAACAATCGGTACTCCGTGTTTTGTCGAATCTTCGAGTAAACGCATCTTTCGGTATTCGACAAATATAAAATTAAATTTTTGGAAACGATTTCTTAAATGTAATAATATGTTATTATTATTACGTTGAAATTTGATTATAATCGTTTGCCGTTATTAATTTGGTGTCGGTCTGCGTGCGGTGCCGTGATTTTCTAAATTCATGAGATAATTTCTCGTTTTCTTTCGTAAATTATTAGTGATTGATATAAAAATGTATTTTTCTCTTATCTCAGTATTTATTTTTAGTCTTGTATGCTACTGCGCTGCATTATACGAAAGAACTTTTCGAAACAATGGATTAAGCTTATGTATGCTTACATATTGACTCGGACAATAATAAATTTCACAGATACTTTGTGGGCAAGTATTGTGTGTGCGGTGTCTTATTTCTAAAGAAACGAAATGACCTCTCATTTTTAAATTTTTGATTTTGGCATTTTGTCAGAAAATAATTGATTTAAATTTTCTGACGTGATAAATGTTATTATAATAATCCGAAATTTTACGGGTTGTTATAGTCACCATTTTACTGTGAGATCCGTCCGGATCTCGATTCTACGCTACCCGATAGGGTGTCGGGAACAGTGATGGTATTTGGAACAAGTTTTGAATTTTCCTAGGTTGTTCTAGGGTTTCTCTTTGGGTATGGGTACCTAGGTGTTATGCCAGCAACACATCCTCTATCTGTGGAGCCATGATTTTCTGGGGTAGGTTTATTGGGTGAAAGTTCAAATTTTTGATGTTATGAGGTTTCACTATCTTGTTAGTGTGGGCACCTCTAACTTCTCACTGTTTTATAAAAAAATGTACTCATTTCTGGTGTTTAATGGTTCTAAAGGATAGGTTGATTCTTAAGGTTCACTATGGGTTTGTGTGTTTTCTTCTTTAAATGGTGAAGAAACATTTTTTTTTGAATCTTTCTTTCGAATAAATGTTTTTACAAGTTTGACTACGACCAGATTTCAAAATCGGTAGTTGTGTAAAAATGACACGTTTTCACAAGATTGTAAAACTTGTTCTTAATTCGGCATGTATAAGGGAAATTTTGCGAAACTTTTAGTGTTTCAGCATTTTGTCTCATTTTAATGAGGGATTTAGAAAATATTATTGTTGGAATTTTTTCTCCAATTTGAAAATTTTGTTATAGTAAGGATATGTAGCAGGATATAACATTTACCCATAGCTACGAGTAGGGTTTAGTTGTCTAAGTTGGGTAAGGATGGAGGTTTAATAGTTGATGAACCTCATGGTTATCTATGGTTTTAGGCAGAGGTGCAGGATACATCCTAAGGCCAGGCTTAGCTATCTAGGAGGACACTGATCCTTTCTGTTTATGGGGTATTAACTTAAAATACATTTCAAGGAAATAAGTAACCAATAGAGTGGTTCTGGGATACTTTTCAAAGTATTAAGGAACACTTTATTTTGGTAAGGTATGGGTAAAATTGTAGTTTATTTTATGGTGAAATGGTAAGGTGGTAATTTGGTTTGTAGAATGATTCATGAAGTGATTCATGAAGTATTTTGATTATGATGGTTTGAGGGATAATTCGGAAATAGTTTGTATGGCAACTCTTTTGTTTGTAGGAGAGTAACAAGGTATGCATTGTTATTCTTAAGAGGTTGGTGGAGTTTCTAGGTATCAAATTTTTCAATGGTAAAATTTTCAAATTTTGTGGGATTATAGGTCACTTACTGTGTCTTTCTAAATTTTGCCAAAGGTTTATTGTATTTTCTAATAGGTGCTATTGAAAGGTTGCTCCTAGAATGGTTTGATTTGTTCATAGGGTGTAAGGTGTGGGGTAGGAGTGACTATAACATAACCCGATTGTGATATGAAATTATAAAGTTTATGATTTAGAAGTAGTATGACGCCAGTGAGTGACTTGTAAGGGATGCCAGTGAGTGACTTGTAATTAAGGGATGTCAGTGAGTGACTTGTAATTAAGGAATGTCAGTGAGTGACTTGTAATTAAGGAATTCCAGTGAGTGGTTTGTGTTTTAAGGAATATTGTGATGCCAGTGGGTGGCTTATGATAGGGTGATGCCAGTGAGTGGTTTGTGATTACGGAATGCCAGTGAGCGGCCTATGATTAAGGGGATAGTGTGACGCCAATGTGTGGCTCTAGTGTAACGCCGATGTGTGGCTTATTTACATGCTTATTCATTTTCTCACCGGACATAAAGCTATTATAACTATCCTAAATCTTAAAATTTACCTCCGAGCTGGGACATAGGTGATCGCTATGTCCCACCGTCCCCAGTTGAATATAGGTGATCGCCTATATTCACCCGAGGTTCAATGAATTTTGAAATACTTAGCTTAGTTACGCTAGTAATATGTCACTATACTTTTAAAGGTGGTCTTGAAGGATTAGAACAATTATTTTCTTTATGTGAGGGAAATGTGTAGTCTTTGTGATAATGTAAGTATGCGATAGGAAAATAATTTTAACCTACAATGAAATTAGGTGGCAGTGATAAAATATGTATCTTACCAAGTATAATCTCAACAGATCATAAGTGAGGCATCAGCGGCGAGCAAGTGTCGGTCATAGGGTTAAGTTGTTTTTTTTTTTTTTTTTTTTTTTTTTTGTAAAAGTGGTTATAGTCTAGGTTTTAAAATACCCAGTTCTCTATAACCTAGGCTCGATGCCAATCAGAACACCCTCAAAATAGCTCAATGAGCATACAAGTATTGGGTGCTACTAAATTTGTATCACAACATAAGCATAGAACAATTGGTTTTCATAAAGAACTTTTATTTATTTCTTGAAAACAATGTTTACATTATTGAATAGTATGGAAAATGGCCCATTATAAATAAGTGGTCCCAATACATAAATCAGAGTCGTCTATGACCATGCCATGCCTTTGCCTTGCGCCTCCAAAGATAAGCTATCGCTTCAAAACCTGAAGATACATGCTAAAAGGGGTCAGCTTACGCTGGTGAGTTCATAGGTTTATTTAAAAGGTATTTCAGTACACTGTTTCAAATTTTGATTTTTGATGATCATTACATCTTGCATAAAGTCATAAGTTTATGGTTTCAATTCATAAAGGATTTCATAAAAGTGATTTCATTAGTGGACCATAAGTAGGGTATATGTACATTACAATGAATATAATGTCATATATATTTTTAAGTTTATTACGCTAGCACTAAGTTCATGCAACCGAAGCTACGACAGTTCATGTATGCACAAGGAAGTCATACAAATAAGGAGCCCATGGCGAGTGTTTATCCCAATACACTCGGTCCCGACATGCTATATGTTTCGCCTTGACCCAAGCGGGTCAACCGAACAGAAGTCACTCCCAATAGATCTATTTATAATATTCGCGCTTCCTAGCAGGAATTGACGGTTCATGAAAAGGGCAATTTGGGATCTAGAGACTTAGGCTAAGCTGCGTAATATTCTAGGTCAAAGGTTTTGGTGTGGTCCTTAAAGCATCTAGGTATGATGTATCTTAAAACATATCAATCAAAGGGCATAGTATGCATATAATGCATAATTTTAGTAATTACATCATTTAAGTAAAAATGAGCATGTATCTTCCCCCAAAACAGTTATAAAACAAGTAAAAGTAGGGGCTATGAAACTCACCTTGGCTATGTGCAATATGAAGTCTAAAGGGAATTAAATCAAGGAGTGTTAGTGCACGGCTCCGACACGCAACCTAATTAATACGGCAATTTAGTCTTTACTCATGTTTAAGACTCGATAAAGTTTGACTAACTTTATAAGTTTTAAATGTTTTTGTTGTTGTTGTTGTTGTTGTTGTTGTTGTGGCATTGTTTAAGTTTTGAAAGATAGTTTTCAAAGGTTTATGTGCATATTGGCTTATGGTAGAGAGACAGAGTATTTACAGGAAAAGTATTGAGCATGAACGAGACCTTGGCTTGATGATGATGTACGAAAGATAATACGTATAATGTGAGACGTCGATGCGAACGAAAGAAATATATATATTAAGTTATATATAAGTTCATGACATCTAGTATAAATATCTTTATGTTGAAACGAAATTAAATCTTAATTTAATTTGTGTATCGATTGCATAGAAAATAGAAAGTAGAATTTTATAAACATATCTCACGATCAACATATGTTGAAAGTTCTAAACATGATCTCGTCTTATATATATAATAGAAAAGTATATGTCTTCAAGCTATAAAATCAATTATTAATTTGTAAAATAGAAATATGTTGATAGAAAATTTGGTGTGAACCGAGTATATATTCCCTATTTATTTTGGTTGACGAAATGTAAAAACTTGTATATCGAGTCCATTTTTTGGTTTCTAATAGTTGTAAGTATATATATTTACAGGTCTTTGGGCTATTAATTAGATGTGTAAAAAGTTTCTATTTAAGTTATGAGTAATAATAATAACTCATTATAAGTAACATATTTTCCATTTGCATTGTTCATATTTTGTCAATTGGTTTGTAACTTGAATTCTCAAAAATATTAATGATGCGACACTAGACGTGTAGTCATTCGTGGTTTACGGGCGAGTATAAATCAACGAGTCGTGTGGCTAGGGTATGTCGTGTGCATGGTTATGCCGAACAGATATGAAATGGAAAGTATATTGAAAGGTATGGAATTAGAATCGAGGACTCCCGAGGCTATGCACAACTTAATTTCACCCATGGTGATGACAGTAACCAAACGGACCCTTGCAATAGATGGGCTTTGTCCTAGTTATACCCAATAAAACTTGGGATTGGGCTTATGCTTTTTAAAGAAAAACTGTTGGACGCCCTCTCTTGGAAGGGGCTTGAGGCCCAAGGAAAAGCTTGAGATAAAACTGATTTGCTGACATTGGAGGATCAGGTGAACGCATGAGTGAACAAAGTAAGGAAGGGTAGTTTTGATGCATTCTTTCTTTTTGACAGTACCTTGGACGCAAGGTTAATGACCAAAACCTTAGTACAAACCGATTATGTACTACATAGCTCAAGGAACCCTAGGGACTCCCGTGAGTCCTTCGAGTATTAACACTCGGGAGTGTCTCTTGGTGACACGAAACTAACACAATTAGACTTACTAGAATTGAATCAAAATGACATTATTAATTAACTTAACTGTGATCAAAGTTTGTCGGGTATTACCTGACTTGGACACTCGACTCCATGAGATTGTATTAGCGTTGTTTAGAACTTAGAGGTTTAACCGAGCCTTGTCTCATGTCTATCGGGTACAACCCGACTCGAGTACATGACTCGACACCCTCGAGTGAGGTTTCAACCTAAGTTGAAACTGACAATTGTATCCCCACAGAAAACGAGCAAGCACATTAGTCGAATACGACTTCGAATAAGTTTAAAAGTATGTTGAGCACTAGGTAGGCCAATATCGGGTTTGTGATCTCTTCTTGGATTTATCCACACAACAACAACATGAATCAAATATCAAACTGCTTTTGTTGACCCATTCGATCGAAATCAAGACAACGTTAATGCACACTTTGAGAAGCAACGTAAGAATAGTGGCTAAGCTAAGCTCGGGTCTATCGAGTACAACCCGATTCGGACGAGACTCAATACCAACTTCACCCTTACGGGTTTAGTGGTGGTTGTACGAGTCACACACAACAAGCGAACAAACACCCTGGGTTTTATCTCAACCGAGACAACCCCAAATAAGCAAGAAGAATTTGGTAAGGAAATGAGTCAAAATTTTGAAAAGCCTATACGAATATTTCTAAGTGTTTTCTCAAATCTTTACCACACAACAACAACAAAACAACACTAGTTTTATCTTAACCAATTTATTACCAATATTGCAAATCTCATTTCTACATCCAAAAATTAATAATAATCGACAACAACAGTAGATTGTAAAATTCGATTACAAAATTTTAATGTACTTACAAACCAAAAACAATAATAAGGAATGTGTTCTTACTATGAACTCAATTGGTGTTGAGTAGTTATGAACACCGAAAACTCACGAACTCAGTTGGAGGAGACTTAGGACGAATTACAACAATTAACTTCTTGGAATAGCTTCCCTATGCATCAAATAACAAAACCCCTCTATCAATTTGGAAAAGCCCTTTGACTTTAGAAACCCTAATTCTGAATTTGGGTTGAATGTGGATGAAGGCTTTGTGGCCTCTTGACCCTTGTATAGATGAAGGGGAGAAAGGAAACCTCTAGCTTTCTTGTCCTTGAGCTTAGGGTATACCTTTTCCTAGCTCTCGTCCCATCTATTCACCACGCGGAGCATCTTGTGATGGCTAGGGAGTTAGCTTTCTTCTTGGAGGATGGTGTAGGTGGTAGGGGATGAGTTGACCTTCAAAAGATGGAGGAAAGTTTCATTCTCATGTTTCTTCAGATATGGTTCGAAAAGAGAGAGAGAGAAGCGAGAAAGTAGAAACGTGGGGGAGAGAGATACAAGTTGTATCTCTTTTGTTTTATTTGCGTAACAGAACAATCGGTACTCCGTGTTTTGTCGAATCTTCGAGTAAACGTACCTTCTCGGTATTCGAAAAATATAAAAATTATATTTTTGGAAACGATTTCTTAAATGTAATAATATGTTATTATTATTATGTTGAAATTTGATTATAATCATTTGCCGTTATTAATTTGGTGTCGGTCTGCGTGCGGTGCCGTGATTTTCTAAATTCACGAGATAATTTCTCATTTTCTTTCTTAAATTATTAGTGATTGATATAAAAATGTATTTTTCTCTTATCTCAGTATTTATTTTTAGTCTTGTATGCTACTGCGCTGCAGTATACGGAAGAACTTTTCGAAACAATGGATTAAGCTTTTGTATGCTTACATATTAACTCGGACAATAATAAATTTCACAGATACTTTGTGGGAAAGTATTGTGTGTGCGGTGTCTTATTTCTAAATAAACGAAATGACCTCTCATTTTTAAATTTTAGATTTTGGCATTTTGTCAGAAAATAATTGATTTAAATTTTCTGACGTGATAAATGTTATTATAATAATCCGAAATTTTACGGGTTGTTATATAGATTGAAGCAATGCATGAAGAACTTATTCAGTATGAAATACATGATTCTTTGGAAAAAGTAAAAAGACCGATCGAAAAAACTGGTTATTAATCTCAAATGGATATGAAAGAACAAGCTAGATGAAGAAATGATTGTTATACACAAAAGGATTGTCTTGTAGCTAAGGGATATTGTCATGAAAAAGGGATATATTTCAAAGAATCATTCACGCTAGTGGCAAGACTAGAAGCGGTTGAGATCTTTCTAGCCTATGCAGCTCACGTACAAGAACATCACAGTCTACCAGATAAATATCAAGACAACTTTCATGAATGGAACATCACATTCTACTAGAGGCATATCAAGACAGTCTACTAGAGGCATATCAAGACAACTTTTCATAAGGAGATACCAACATGACATCTTGATCGTTTAGATTTACATGGATGGCATCATTTTGGCTCCACAAATCCAAAACTTTCAAACAATTTTTCAAATCTCATGAAGAGCACATTTGAGATGTCAATGATGGGGAACTAAAGCATTTTCTTAGACTACAAATTCATTAAACCCCAAGTTGTATTTTCCTTAATCAACAAAAACATACCTTATAAATCCTTAAGAAACATGGAATGGACTCATGTGACCTACTAGTACTCCAATGGCTACTACAACCACATTGGATTCTAATTTATACGGAAACCGTTGATCCAAAATTATATCGAGCATGATTGGTTCTCTCATATGTCTAACAACCGAGAGACCGGATATTCATTTTGTTGTATGCTTATTAGCTCGACTTCGCAAAGCCTACATAAAATCACCTCAAAGAGGTAACAAGAATCTTCGATACCTTGAATGTCCGCTCACATGGGACTTTGGTATCCGAAGAGATTTGGATACAATCTTATTGCCTTTTCGGATGCAGATCATGCAGGTTGCGAGACACGGCAAAAGTACTCTTGGTGGAGCATAATTCTTGGGAGAAAAACTAGTAAGTTGGAGGTCAAAGAAGCAAGACTGTAATTCACAATCAACGGCAGAAGCTGAGTGTGTGTCTCTATCGGTATCATTGCGCATGCGTGTGTGGATGCGCACACATCTGAGTGATTATGGCTTTACTTTCGACAAAATACCTATGTATTTTGATTCAAAAAGTTCTATAGCTATCTCATCTAATTTGGTACAACATTCCAAAACAAAACTCACTGTAGCCCATTATCATTTCATCAAAGAGCATGTGGAACAAGATACTATTGAATTACATTTCGTGAGGACTGATTACCAACTCGCTGATCTATTTATCAAAACCCTTCCAAAAGAATGGTTTAAGTATCTAGTTCATCTAATTGGAATGTGAATCCTAACTCCAGAAAAGTTAGAAAGTCTTCCCGAATCTTTTTGAAAATTATATCTCAAAAAGCTTCGCTAATCTGTACATATTTTTGAAAAACAAAATACAAAATTTGAAAAAAAAAAAATACAAAAATAGAAATTCTCAAAAGTACAAAAACATTAAAAAATAAAAAATCCAAAAATATTCTTCTTACGACATGTCTCTTGTATAATCAATAGTATTTATGTTTGAGCAAGAGTTCATAAAAATGTTTTTAAAACATGTCATTCTCTAAAATTTTCTTGATGGCTTGTGTACACTCAGTGCACAACCCATGCTTAAACTTAATGTCTTGTAAGTATTTCAGCTTACAACCTGCGCTTACTCATGAATTACAGTTAAATGACAGACTGCAACTCGAAGTTCAATAAAGTAAACTTGTACGCATCAGTGCATTTTTGCTAAAGCAAAAAAGAAGAGAGATGTTCACGTTTTGAAAAATTTACTCAATATTTTTAGATTTTCAAAATATTTTAAAATTTTCAAAACTCAAATGACTTCTAAGTATTCCAACTTAGGATTCGCACTTCAATATGAAATCTTTTTCAAAATAGTTCGAGTATAAATAAATGATTTTATTTAAGAAAAGAATTGTGTATATTTCATCATACACAATTCGTGTCTATCAAAAATGAAACTCTTTTTTTTGGATAACTCATTTATACAAATGAAAATATTTCGTCCAAAAAGTTGATGAGAAATCATTATTATATATTAGCACCTGTTTTATAATATATCAAAAAGATTTTTCAAAATCTTTCCAAATATTTTTTTGCGCTAAAAGATAACTCCCTCCAAAACTCTTAATTTTGAACGAAAGTTTAGATACATGCTTTTATTAAGGGAGTATAAATCAAAATATTTTCTTACAAATGATTTTCAAAAAATATATCTTTAATCAGGTATATCAAAAAAATATCACAGATATGCTATTTTTAGATGGAGAAAAACGTGATTAAAATGTGATCAAATTTTTTGTGATCATTATTGAATCTTCAATATTTTGCTCGACTCAAAAGTGATTATTCTGAATAGACTTGCACCATGATGGGTAATAATTTCAAGTTATTTATTAGAGTTAGTCGTCATCTAAAAGTTGATGATGGATCTCTTTAACTAGCAACATAAACGTGTCTCGCAAAGTCTAGTCTTATTAAGATAATTCACTAATTTCAAAGGTGTTTACTAATTCCTTCATGTGCAAAAACATTAAAAAAATGGTTACAAGAGCTATATGTGAATCGTGAAGCGTTTGTTTTCAAAAATGTTCATAAGCACATGTGTAAGGGGAGTAGCTCTTTAAAACAAAAACTTTCAATGTGTTATCAAAACAAGTTTTTCCAAAACACGTTGACTGATTTTAAAATGGTTTAAAGGCTGAGATGTTACTCCAAACCAACAAAACCAACACTTGTGTTCATGAAGAAATAAAGCGGTTAGGTTTAGATTTTATCCCATGATCCAGCCAGAACTAGAAGGATCTTCCTACGGACAATACACTAGTTAGTGTAGAAGTCCTTAGGTGTGAAAAAGTGAGTAATTGAGAAAAAAGGGAAATAAGGGGTTGAAGAATGAAAAACAAGTTAATGAAAGGGTGAAAAGAAATAAACCCTAAACTTAGGTCAGAAAACGGGTCAATTCATATGCTATCTCTAATCACAAAGATGATTAAGATATTGAAGATGTACATCATGAGCCCGGTGATGCAATGTACAACCCATTCACAAATACTAAAGTCTCTCTCAAAAGATTCTTGTTTCATTTCTCACGAAGATTAAACACATAATCTATCGGCCTCTCATTCCGAGATGTGTTGATATTAAAAATGTGGCACTCTGCTCCAGCCTCCGCTTACTAAACCAAAATGAGTCTAGAGCCAAATGAGATTCAAAAAATAAAATCTCTTAGGACACATGCCAATCATACAATTGTTGTTTATCAATAAGAACACAAGTTTTACTTTTAAAGTCCTTCGTAAGATTTTATTAATCTTTCCAAATATTCATCATGGTGGTTCCTATGCTTCAAACGGTATAGAGTAGTAGAGTGATGCTTTATGTGTACTCCAACTACTTACCTTTATCCGTCTTAGCTCACAAGCATCCGAAATTAAGAACAACTAGTGTAAAGATATCAAAAGCGTTATGTTAGCATTTTAGGTCGCATCCGTTCTAAGAGTATTCGAAAAACGTTTTTAGCATCATTGATGTATCCATTCTAAACATCGTTAGCATCATTGTTACATCCATTCTAGAGCATTCAAAGAGCGTTGTTAGCTTCTTGGGATGTATATGTTTGAGATATCTAAACACTAAACGTCGAGGACTAACATATATACATATCCAGTTATCAATGTTGTAGGTACTGATGAAAGAAACCATTCAAGAGGACCACATCGATATCTTCACTTCCTTGTACTCATACTTACGCATATATTATCATCAACAAAGCTCAAATCGAGAATGTTCAAGACAAAGAAATCAAGATAAAGGCAATGTGTTTCATCAAAGTCAAGATCTAATCAAAGGAACAAGAACAAGTTCATAAGTCAAGTGAGGAAAGCTTATGTATGAAGATCAAAGCTATATAAGACTTATGAGTATGATGGAAAGAATGTGACAAAGACAAGATGAAGATATATGATCAAAGGCAAGAAAAGACAACATATTTATATCATAAGATCACATAGCATGTAAAGAACAAAGAATCAACACTCATTTACTTTAACATTCAAGATTCAAAGATCAAGATTAAAGAAGACCAATTTACAACAACTCATCCAAAACAACTAAGGAATGACATCCCTTAGAAGGAGATTGTTAGCATTACTTTTAGTAATAGAAGTAATAGAAGTGATGGTATTCTACGTTTAAGAACTATGTAATGTTAATAGAGAATATGTAAGAGTCTAGTATCAGGCTATAGGTACAAAGCTAATAGGCTACTAGTTTAGTCTAATAGTTTATGTATTAGAAGGTCAAGCCCACGAGAACTAACCCAAGCCCAAGCCCATTATGTGAGTCGTTGGGATGGTATAATATCCACACATGTCTCACTTGTGTGTGTATGCTTGTAGGTGTTCTAGTGTGTGAAATACAAACCTCCTTTCTTCCTCTCTTTTTCTCTCTATCATACGACCAAAACACCACCAACATCAAGTCACCATCTTTTGTGTTTAAGTTGATTAATAAGGGATCCTACAAAAATAAACATGTTGGAGACAAGAATAAAGATGGTTGAGGCAAGATTGGAATTGGAAAGGCATCCCGAGAACCAAGCATGGCACTTAGTTGCAATACTTCATGAGGTTTTAGATTACATAGAAAATCTTCATATGTAGTAGCAATTCGTATATTTAATTTAATTTTTTCATCCATATGTTAATTTTAATGTGTTAATGTTTCCTCACTCAGGCAGGATTGAGTTTGTTGTTGTTTAATGTGTTCATGTTTAGACGTTTATCAATTTGGAATGTAATTCATATGCTTTAGTTATTTGAGTGACTATTATTTACTTGGTTAAAATATACTCCTTAAGTCCCAAATTACAAGTTTTTTTGGGTAAAGGGGAGTAATCCTACACCCTGGTAAATATATTAACCAAATAAACGTTTAAGTACAATGGATATGAGTGAAATCCCATATCTCAGCCCGTTACATAGGCATAAAGCTTACATAACAAGATACTTCCTATTTTCTAAACAAGAAACAAACCACTACTCAAATGATAACAACCGACACAACGAATAAAATTACTTCCTAGGACCTTGAAACTTTGTGCCATACATGGCATTAAAGGCATCCAAATTCCCGGAAGATCACGAACCTGCTTCGCATAATCATCGGTCATAGTCATCATACTCATCTTCAAACTCTTGGCCACCACCAAATATATTAGCAGACTCATCAAATGGGTTACAACAACCTCATCTTCGTAATCGACACCTCAATCTCTCCCACTTTAGAAAAAGGGTTAACTCTCTTAGTATAAGAGGTAGACGGAATAGGTTGACCATCATCATCCACAAGAGTAGCTTTCCCATCAATAATTAGCTTTTCAAGCTTACCAATTTTCTCAACTATGGGAGTAGAACCAACATCCATTGTTCCCATTGAATCACTCACAAGCGGTACATGTGATGTAGAACCAGTCTTAATCAACTCATCCTCATTAACCTCCATTGTACGACCAAGATCCACATCTCAGATCGTCCATATTAAGAGCATCAAACTTATTAGTAGTGATCCCGGTTCCACCTCGTACTAGCCACATCGAGGCCATCTTCTTACCGACATTGACTTTCTTGGGTTCGGGATGAGGCTTTTGGCCGATATTCAAAATGCTTGCCCACCACAAATTTCGAGAATCTCCTTGACCGGATTCGCCCAACCCGCTTCCTTCTTCTTATTGTTAACAGTGAAACCCATCACCCACGCTCATATGAGGTTGAGCAATGGAATCACAACCTTAGGACAATCCACCAAAGTATCCCAAATTACAAGTTTATTTTCCTACTTTTGGTTGTCCCAAAACACTTGTTCATGTTTCTAATTCAACCAATCAAAAGACACTCTAGTAAAGAGAGAAGATATTTGATTTGTGAATAAATTAGTTAGTGGGAATTTATTAAACTTTGTGCAAATTAAAAATACACTTATAATTTGGGACGGATGGATTATAATTTCTGATAAGTTAATTTGATAATTGGATGTGGGAAAATTCATTTTAAAAGCATTTTATAATTAACTTAAATAATTTTATATCTAATTTAAATAATTTTAACATATTTTTGATTAATTTAATATATTTTTAAATTAATTTTATTTTATTTAATTTATTTTTAAATAATTTAAATCATTTATAAATTATTTTAACTTATTTTTATTTTTTTAATATTTTTATTTAATTTTAACCATTTATAAATTATTTTAAAATGATTTAAAAATTTAAAAATTAGTTTTAATTTATTTAAATAATTTTAAATTTTTAAAAACATTATTGTTGGTCAAATAATGGTCAACCCAGGACATGTCTTAGCCAATTATTTAGGGAAAAAACTATAAATTCATAACGTACTTTATAAAAAAAACTCATTATGCTCTATCTACTTTACTTATTGTCATAATACATAACCGTTTTCATTTTATTCGGTTATTTTCTGTCCGTTTTTATCCGTTTTTCTAAATCGTTCATTTTTATCCGTTTTCATTTTAATATGTCCGGATAAAAACAGATAAAAACGGATAAAACCGTTTGTATTATTCACGTCAAAATGGATAAAAACGGACATAAAATATCACGGATAAAAACGGATAAAAACCGTTTTTATTATCCACGTTAAAACGCACAAAAAATAACCGAATAAAATGAAAACGGTTATGTATTATGACAATAAGTGAAGTAGATAGAGCATAACGAGTTTTTTTTTTTGTAAAATACGTTATGAATTTATAGCTTTTTTCCATTATCTAGCGAGAAAAGAGTGCGAGAGCAATTAGGAAAACTAAAAAAATTGTGGGAAACTAAAACGGGTTAACCTTTTGGCTAGGATATGTCCTAGCCATGGTTCTCACTGACTTTTTTATACTATACCTTTTCATCAAACTCTAAGACTAGTGTGTTTTTTTTCTTGGCATTATGGGTTTCTACTCCATCAACTTAGGAGAGTCACCACACCATAAACCAATCATTATAAATAATCATTATCATGTATTTCATTTATAACATAACTCAATCATTAAACAATCATTGCTATCATATTTAATTAATTATTTTATTATTATTTATTATTATTATTATTATTATTATTATTATTATTTTACAATTAACTATAGCACCTCGTTGAGCTAGTATTCGAGCTATGTCGACCGTGGGTATCATATGGCCTTGAGTCATTAGAGGAAACAAGATAAAATGGAGGTTGGATGAAGGGGAAGCCATTGGAGTTTATACACAAATGAAGTAAAACACACTAAAAAGTAAGGTTGGATCAAGTGGTTAACACCCTTGCTTTTGGAGACAAAGGTCGAGGGTTTGATCCTCACCCCTTACAAGGCCGGAGGTCCTTTTCTATCTTTGGTAGAACCGGAAGCAGCCTCTCTGCCTTAGGTAGGAGTATGGTTGTCAATGTCTTAACCTCCCCCATAAATCGTGAAAAAACGGTATTGAGACCCATAACCCGTAGAAAACGGTACTAGAAGTTACTTTACTTTTTACTTTTTTTTTTTTTTTTTTTTTTTTTCTTCTTCTCTATTTTTCTTTTATATAAAAAAAATCTTGGGTCGTCGGAAGTAAAACTCACTTAGAACTGAAAGAATAGAGTATTTTGCAATGCTTTGTAAGTTGCAAAATATGGTCCTTATATTGGTGATTCTATCACTCTTTTTCTTTTGCAGGTCATACAAAAATTCAAATTTGATTAATCAAGGATTGACAATTAACTGTAATAATTACATGTTTAAATAGAATCACGAAACTTGAAATTGCTGAAGTATTAATTACATGTTTAAATAGAGTATTCAGCATTGGTATTTGAAACAACATAGATATTTGTACAAAAATAAGTCAATAATAGGTCAAAACTTTTGATTATGTTTTGGTGATCATCCATTTGTACTTCTTGAAATAAGGTGGTTGTGAAAATACATACTAGCATAACATAAACATGACATATGTTACAAAATCAAACCAATTTAAGAAAACAACATAAAAGGTACTACTTAGTTTACAAACCAAATAAATTAAACCAACTATTATTCGTGTGTTTTGATCATTTAAATCTTGAGGGCGTATGGTTGGGAGTCGTATTGGTCATAACACGGATACGGGTTTTGATGATCATTTTGTTCATGACTTGGTTGACCTTGGTCATATGGGTCTGTTGTGTAAAACATTTGATCATATGGTTGTGGTGAGTATGTGGTTTGTTCGAGCAGTTGCGTTGGTATGAGTCATAATTAGGAAGCTGTGATCAAGTGTTTGAGTCGGGTATGAGTTGGCCGTAGGTGTATTTTACGGTAGCTCGTTAGCCGACTTTTTTTCTTTGGGTATTCTTTCCGTTTTATTGGCTGGAAGACAAATGGTTTTTTGCATTGCCCACGTTTGTGGCTTGCTTCACCACACCTACCACAAAGTGTAACTTGTGGTTCCTCACCCTGAGATCGTATACGGTCAGTATTTTTTGGCCGACCAGGTTGTGGGTTGTCCATTCGTGGAGGAGTGATGGGTTGTATATACCCTGGATAATCCCATTCGTGAAACTCTCCTACAAAATTAACCGACTCGCATCGTCGCTTTGGTATATTGGTTTTTAAACCAATGTTGAACAAATTACACACAATCCGTTTGATTCAAAAACCTAGTAACTTGACAATAACGTGGCGCAAGGTATCTTGGAAAGGCCATTTTGGCATTCATGACATGTTCTCTAAGTTCACTTCACGATTGTATCGCCCATCATAAACACAGAACCGACTTTGATTAACCCCATACACTCCAAGTTGCGCTTTTTATTTTCCTTTATCCACCTTATGGGCACCCAATCTGTGATTTCATACTTCATTTTATTGCATGAACACAAAGACGTGAATAAGTTTCTTTGTAGTAAACAAAACCATTTAAAAATATATTTTCTTTTGGAAGATAAATACACCGACTTGTCGCCGTTTATAATACCAATCTTGTACCATTGATCGATATTGCTCAATCAACATTGTGATTGGAAGCTTTCTTGATTCTCTGATACAAGCATTAACAGACTCAACGTTGTTTGATGTACAATAATTGTAACGATTGCGTGGGCGATACGCTCGGACCATCTTTGCACATCCGCTTCAAGTAACTTGTTTATGCGCCTCGGGCTCAATAGCACTGTAGAATTTGCATCGACTATCAAATTCTTGTTGTATACGCTTTGCATATGCTCCAATATAGCCCTTTTGTTTTTTTCTTTTTAACGAAATGTTCATCAAAAGATGGCGACAACAAATACCATGAAGCGTAATGGGTATTCATTGCGTCTTCGCTAACGCAATGGCGGGATGCCTATCGGATATTATAACCAAATCGGTTATCACCTATGCATTCTTTAAGTACGGAAAACCACCATGACCAACATTCACCAGTCTCCCCTCTGCATATACCGTAAGCAATTGGCACAATTTGGTTGTTTCCATCCATGCCTACTGCTAACAAGTTTGTACCTTTGTATACACCCTTTAAATAAGCCCCGTCGACTATAAGCACGAACGTACGAATCTACAAAAAAATAATTGTAAACACACGTTACAATAAATTTACAATTATTATTTCATGTTTATTTATTTAAAAAATATGCATGTGATAGTTGTAAATACTTCTTTGAAACACCAATGGAAGCGAATAACATCTCGAAAACTCTGTTTCGTTTGTCTTGATCGTGTGATAGTGCACGGGTTTTTTTTTCTAGATTGTGACAATAGTACGGTAACATATCAAAATATTCCGTCGGTGAACCCCGTATCATTTGTAACCCATAATCCTTTCCTCTCCATGCTTGTTGATAAGATATATTTATTTTATCTTTGCGCAAGATGTCTTTTGTATATCTTCGGTTTCAAATCACGGTTATTGTCTTTTAATTTATCTCT
The DNA here is from genome assembly GCA_022545495.1 of Chrysanthemum lavandulifolium. Taxonomy (NCBI): domain Eukaryota; kingdom Viridiplantae; phylum Streptophyta; class Magnoliopsida; order Asterales; family Asteraceae; genus Chrysanthemum; species Chrysanthemum lavandulifolium. The sequence goes on from CM040238.1 coordinate 213,607,826, forward strand.
CAAAATGTGACCAATAACCTTTTTATTTGCATTTCGATGGTTAGGATATGTTTGAGTTTTGGGACACGTGTGAGTATCTATCATACGTAACTTTCGAAACACATTTGTTTTTCCACACGTTTAGCGCAAATTCTCCGGTTGCATTCTTTAAAATGATAGCACTTACAAGAAAACCTATCTGGTTCCGACCTACTTACCAAAAGCGGTAACCTTCTTGTATACATTTCAACCTAATTGCAACGTCTAACTTTTCTCTTGTGTGAAAAACTTTCCGACATAAACGTCGACGCATCGCTATTATATTGATTTGAAATTATTGGTTTGGTGGTAAATAGGTGGTTCGGAACATCCGCATCAATGAAAAATATTCTTCCGGTCATGGTTAAGCGGTTTTGGTTTATCATCGGTATTGAACTCAATGACTCTATTTAAGTCTTACATTGTCAATCTATTTGCTTAACAAAAATCATTCGATAATTTATCTCTTTACATTCTAAATAAAATGTCGGATAACATACCATTCGACCTTCAAGTTGATATCATGACCCATAACCCGATGAATATGGTTCTTATAAGAACATAGATCCGTTTATGAGAGACGCGATACGGAATGGTTAGAAAACCGATGACTTTAACGGCGGTGTAGGTACATGAACACCGTCAAAGAACGCGCCAAATGGACGATCGGCATTTGGTATACAAACATAATAACAATAAATAAATTAACGTAAGCTACTTACAACAAAATCGCCAAGTTACTTTACTTTTTACTTTTCAAACAAAGACCAACAGACATCTTAAATCGCTCAAGCGGCTTAACAACTTAATGTCTAGCGCACGGAACACATCACCAACTTTTATTTTTGAAGAATCGAAGTAAAACTCACTTAGAACTGAATAATCCTAAAATAAATAAACATATATTAATACATATGAATACAAAATAAGTCAATAATAGGTCAAAACTTTTTAATGGGATATAAACCATAGGACCCTTTTTCTTTAAGTGGCACTGGCTAGGACTTTTTTGTTCTAGCCGCTGATTTCATAACCCGTTTTACTTTTCGATGTAGTGTGTTTTTATCCAATCATGTTAATTGTTGTAAAGTTCTATAGTTTGGTTATTAATATATTTCATTTGTTTTACCAAAAAGATTAACATGGCAAACGATCTAAGAAGCTAGTAACGTGAATGTCATATAATTTATCTGTATACAGTTCAATATCATATATACATATTTTTCGTATATACATTGTTTTGTGATGTACGTCATATAAAGACCTCAAATGAATGGGAGCCTCAGAGTTAAAGATGTTGATTGCAAGATACCCAGAGTGACACGTGTATGAAGAGGGAAGACACACGTCACACATGATTTGAAATGGCTGAAAGTGTGAAGCAAAGATAGGATGAGAATATAGCAAAGAGAAATGAGAAGCATGCGTCGTCACAAGATATGCCTTATCATAAATCATGATTGAATTGATGGGTTGCCCATGCGGATTTAAAGTTTTTATTTGAAATGCTCTTCTTCTTTTTGTTTTTTTCCTATCCAAACATATACTACGTAAAATTGGTATAAAGTATAACATGTTACGAGTATTATTTTCATCTTTCATCTTAAGATATTCAGACTAAAGAGTTAATAAGAATGGCTGGACATATAATGACTTTAAGTTTATTTTGTTACTACATATTCTACTAAGACACATTTCATGTGCAACGAACCATTTATGAATCTCATATCTACAGTGTTCTTTACAAAAATAAAATAAGAAATCGTGTGAAACTTATTTTTCTACGTCGAGTTTAATTTAGTTTATATCCTTCGAAAAGCATTAAACATTTTTTCTTCATAGGTTTTGAGATCCAATATATCGTGGTAGAACCGTAGAAGTCGATCATGACTATTCAGTGACTGCATAACGTATTTCAGAAATTTGCAGAAGTGCATTAATAAGGAAGACCGTTATAGGAATGGTGAGAAGACATGCATGAAAGAGGATTAGCAATTGCTTGGAGATAGTTAATGATTTAGGATTACAAGAAAAGCATTGGTAAAGCAAATGCGTTAATAGGTTGGTTGTTAGGTCTGATTTTTGCTAATACTTCTTCCATGCATTTTTGTTTTTCAGAAAAGCAAAACAAATACATTAAGAAGATAAACCATCCTTGAGCAAGTCTTCATTTCAAATGTCACTTTTTGTTTGTTAATTAATCACAATTTTTGCTCCATATTGTGCATAGACTGAGAGAGTCTTTGGAGGTTTAGATTTTTTTGGACGTTTAAGAACCAGGCTTACTTTGACTTGAAATCTTCAAGAAATAAAAGACTTGATTGTAAAAGATATAAAAGTTTTTTCACATTAATGAATTGTCAGTAGGCATAGAACTTGTAAGCCAAAGTGGTTAGATTGGATATATTACAATGATCCGAAACTTGTAACATGTAATTTTTCTCCTCTAGCATCTTGCTAGAGTTGTATTAGTGAAGTGCTATTAGAGAAGAAGAGGGTGTTTGGGATTTGTTAACTGATTGTTTATCTGCTTATTATGTTCTATATACACACAACTAAGTAACTTTAACCGGGAATATTTGAATGATATATGTTTATCTAATTATGTATAAGTAATTAAACACTTTAAAACAAGACACTTGCTACTACTGGCTTATTTTGAAGTGCTTCAGACCGTTTATTAAGCCAATAACTATTCAAGCAACTTAAGATAAACAATCTTGTGCATCTTGTGAGTATTCTAAATTTTGATAATAAGAAAACCAGCATTTGTTTTCTAGTGTTAAAGTATTGTTGATGGTTTTTCTGGAAACAATCATTTTTCCTTTGGTTAAGGTGTAACTGTGTGCATCCGTCCTCCCTTTTGTCTCGCTGTGGCGGGATTGTGTATTGTTGTTGAAAATTGGTACTCAGTATTAAAGTATGTGCCAAGATAAGAAGGATGAGAAAAACATTGACAACTCTCTCACGGAGGCTCACTTTTGAAAACAAATTTTAAATTGCGGAGAAGATAAATTAAGATAAGCTACATTTATTCCAAGGGGGCCTGGAAAGTGTCATTGAATAGTCTATTTAAGGCATGGCTAACCTCCACTTGTTACTCACACCAAATTTACTCAATAGTGTGTGTTCCCGTGCTATGGAACAGTAGTAACACCTATCAAATATTTATTGGGCTTTACTAAAAGAGGAAAGCTGCACATTAGGGTTTCTTAATTTTCTGAATTTCGGCACATAAGCATCAGCCCAGAAGATAAAAAGGTAAAGGGTGATGACAGAAGAGAGTGAGCACCCATGGTCTTTCTTGCAAATAGTTTAATATGCTTGAAGCAATGTGTGCTCACCCTCTATCTGTCATCCCCTCAATTCTATTTATGCTTATATGTATTTGTTTTTAGTTGTGGTGTGCGACTTTTGGCCAATCAGATCATAGAATTCAGTCACATAAGCTGTAGAATTCTCCCAAAAGGGTTGGGAAATTGGCATGTCTCTCACAAAAATGATAGGTTACGTCTGTATTCTTGTTCTCATGATGTTGCAAGTTAGGATGAGAGTATAAGTGAGGGATTGGTGACAGAAGAGAGTGAGCACACATGGGCTTTTCTTGCATGATATAGCTACTCAAGGACTCCTATGCTTGAAGCCATGTGTGCTCACCCTCTATCTGTCATAAACCACTCTTATGCCTCTTGTTCTAATACGAGCTTCTATCATATGTGTGTAGAGTAAATTAAAGATGGACAAATCGAAGAGCATAATTGATCTTCTTGCAATATACATGCTAGAAATTGTGTCTTCGAAAATGTTTATCATTTGAAACTATAGTCACTGCTTAAGTATTTTTCTTTTTTATAGGGAAAACAAAAAAAATAAATAAAAAAAATGGTTAAGAAGCATGTTTTACCAAGGTCAAATAGTTGATTTTAGTTGTCTGAAGGCAATACCTGATTAGAAAAAAAAAATGATATCAAAGCTCTAATTAGATTTGAAAATGCACATAATGTGTAGATCTCCTCTATATATAAGAAATTACTTTATTGTAAAATTTGACTTCATGATTTCTGTTCAAAATTTCATCTATTGGTTTTGTAATGCTCGTAATATTGATTTTCTCTCTCAGATAACCTTAGTTCAATTCTCTAGGTTTCTTGAATATTGCTTTTGTGTTCCTATGACAGCTAGCTTTACAGGTTTTACCAACTTCTTTACTTTTAAGTTGTTCAACTTCAGAGTTTTTAAGTATTATTAATTATGTTGAAGAATCTCAAAGGTATAATATAACCTAGTTACTATTTAGTAATGCTAAGTTCTTTTGCCATCCAAAGGATAAAAATAGTGTACGTCCTGGTATCACACTTGTGTAACAACAGATCAATAATTATCAAATATGGACTATTCATAAATCAGCTGATTAAAGCAAGGTCGAAGTTATTCATTTTTTTTCCTTAAAGAAAGCATGTATATAGAAAGAAAGCAATAGGCCGGGTAGTAGATAATACCACTATAGAACCAGATATCTAAAAATCTACCACAGAAACAAAAACCAAGAGCACCACTGGAGCAAAACGACACCAAAGATCTGTGACACTACAGAAAAAAAATCAGGTTACTTTATGGTGATGTGCTTGAGATTTAAGTTAGACATTAACTTCTTACCACTTTGTAGCTTTAAAATCTGAAACAGATTGGTAGGGATCAAAGTTTTATTTTTCAGGACCAGTATTGTACGCTTCAGACCTGTTCAAATACTTTTTTTTGAACGTCGATTAGATTAAAAACTCACTAGCAAGACACTAGTGAAAAGAAGAAATTAAATTACAAAGTGATTGTATAAGCAATTTTAGGATCTGAGATCCAATCCAACCAACTAGGATGTAATGTCTTATTCCTATTAAAATCTGTTAATTTTTCATAGTTCACGAATCATGCTACTTGGATGAACAATATATTGATAAGAGTATGCACAAGAAATGTGCAGTGACTCGATATGAGAACAGAGGGTGGGAACCTTTTGTAAAAGATACTATATTAATATAATTCCACACACTGAAATGTTTACAATCTGGTATCTATTTATACTATGTCAAACGGTGTCTTTGAACCGTTGTGACTCTTCTACAAGGCATGTATCTAAACGACACAAACCTTCCTACTTTACAGGAAATAAACTACTTTACAGTTATCAAGTTTCTAATCTATACTATTGGTCCTTCTACTTTCAAGGACTTATGATTCTTGATTATTTCAAGTCCAACAAAATCCTGATGAGTTCATTGATCAAAATTCAATCCTAAGACTATTCTGAAATTGAGATCTTAATCGGTCGAAAACTTGTCTATTCTTTAAGTGTTCTACTGCTAAAGACCTATGCAGCATAGTTGGAGCCTGGTGGATTTTGGTCTTAGAAGTCTCAAGAGTTTTTACCTATCGAGGAAGGTAAATTGGGCCAAGTTCTCGTAGCATTATCAATGAAGTGACATAGTTGTAATTTCTGCTTGTAAAACCTCTATGTAGTTGTTTGTTTGGTTTCTAGCTTCTTGCTAGTGCCTTTAACACCGTTAAAAAAAAAAATAAAAATAAAAAATAAATAAAATTGCAGAGTTCGAAAAAGCTGAAGGTCTTAGAAGACAGTAAATTGAATCCATTTGATTTGTTTAATCAAGTTTAATTTTATACATGTGATCCCTTCATGGTAGAGACCAACTGTGTAAGTTAATCCAAGTGTCCTCCCAAAGCCTTAGCATTATTTTGAATTTCTAAACAGAGGGAAAAAAAATCATTTTAAGGCTAGCAAGAAAAACACGAGAAACAAGTATGCATCAACACAAATAACAAAATTCAAAACACTTAAACAAATTTCACAGTAAAAACAACGAGACCTAGAAACTTACCAACACCAAAATGCTTTAGTGTTATTCTTCTCCTAAACTTCTAAAGACTGCAACTAATCCTATACACAAAGGTGTAACTGTCTTGCAGCACTACACTAGATTAAAGGATTTCCTTAATTAAGAGTGATCTCTTCAATCACATACTTGTTGAATGCTTAAAAAAATATACGTATACTTGTTACTCACAATTCTTTTTCAAGTTCTTAAGAACTGATCCTCACAATCGAAATTTTTTGGGGAAACTGAGAAGAACCAAAACACATGTGAATTTATTAATTGTCAACACTAAAATAAACCATGAAATGTTACTTAAGATGATTATAATATGATTAACAAATACCTGTAAACAGTTTAGCAGAGTATTGAAAAACATTGTAAAGCTCATAATTTTTCTTTGATGGTAATTCACTGAAAACTCTCCAAGCTAGCAAGACGCTAGAAAAGATGGATTACGCATGGTCTCACAAACAAACTTGAAACCAATGATCCTATCAGTCTAAAATATGTCGATTTTAAATCTATTATGAGATAAAACTATAATGTCTTTATCTAAAATAAACCATCTGGGTGGATTGATATCAACGTCCACATTTTCCTTCAGTTAGCTAACTATTTATTTATTTATTATTATTATTGTTTTGAACTACGATTATAAAGAAAATGCCTTAGCAAGAAGCTAACAAAATATACAAATTACTAGGACAAAGAAAGTGTTACACAGATAGGCATACCACACAATCCAATTGAGAGGACACTTCCTAATTCTACTAGAAACTCAAGTAATAGGAGAAAGCTTGACATCATTGAGAATGAGATGCTTGTTTTGACGATTAGAGGCGAAGACCATACTGTTTCAAAATTCCAAAATGACCAAAAGATTGATTGAACAGCTGAAGCATCAAGAAGTTTCAAAGTAGGACCTGGAAGGTGATCAACTAGGTCCACAAGAGTGAGGGCATCCGAGAGGTTGGAGATAGGAACATTGGTGCTGTCAAATTGTCAACCAAAATTAAGGACTTTGCTCCAAGTGTCTAATTTTGCAATGCTACACTTGATGAAGATGTGCTCTTCTGTCTCAATATCGCCGTCGCAAATCGGACACCTAAGTTGAGTCAAGAACAATTCCTCGAATATCTAGGTTCTCTCGCGTTGGCAATCTTAGGGAATCTATAGCTACCAAGACATGCAAGATATCGGCCTTAATATGGAAGGGGATTGTTCCAACTATTAAGCAACTAAAAGATTATTGCTATTCTGTGATGCATAATCCTTCACATTTAAAATATGCCCAATAGCTCAAAAGCTATGATACAGCCATAATTAAACTTGTATAGATAAATTAAGGTCATTTTGGGCAACATTTCCCAGAGTGCCACCTGGATCGCTAGGGAAGTTACACGTCGAACACTCTGCCTCTGGCAAGATAAAATGAGAACATGGCGAAAGGACTTAATGGGCTACCAAACAAAAAAGATCCTGTCAAAAGATGCCTTATCCTCTTATTCGATTCAACTAGTTTCTTTCTTTTCTAATAAAGAAAAATCTCACTTGAAATACACGCCAATGTGTTGAAAAATTGCCAAATTCCAAGTGTGCTTACATGTAGAAAAGTATATGTAAACGTATAAAATTCTCAACAAGACAAGACAATTTTTTGTTTATAATTGAAGCTAACTAAGGAATCGTCTCATGTCTGTCTTTTCGAAATTCTTTCCTTCCAAGCATTGTTGATGTATCATGATTAAATTGAAAGTTTGAGAGAATGGGTTCCCATTCGGAAATTAATGTTCTCTTCAGTCCTTGCATATATAAATGCCAGGAATTCTGATTCCACATATTTGATTATATTAAATAACTTACTTATGAATTGACAAAACATTAAGAGAACTTTAAGTAATGGTAGGTTACTCAATATGTATGCGTATTGGTAGATGGACGGGGTTTTTTTCTTTTTTCTTTTTCTTAAATGTTATTTGAGAAGGGCCAGGTTTGATTAAGATGTTGTTTCAAATTTACGTTAATGGTTTATGATTAGATTTGAACATAAAATAATTTAAGTCTTGCAATTAAGTAGCCGTTGAGTAAAAACTTAGCATAAACATATCTTCACAGTTCTTTGAAGACAAAAAGTCTTTCACTTTTAGCTGTGTTGCATTTCAATAGCTAAAGTCTAAAGAACCAATAGAAGATGTTCAGGTTAGTGACGTTTAACAATAACTCACTGACCGATATTTAATCTCTTTGAATTAATATACTTCAATGAAAAATCTAAGCATTTAAAATCAAGAGACTAGAAAACCCTAAAATCAAAAGTGAATAAAGCAAGTCTTCATGAGATCGTCACCTTTCCAAGAGTTGGAAAAAAAATAATAGTTGTCAACATTATTTTTTAAATGTGTATCCTTTACCTAAAGTAGAAACATTTAATTCATTGTTTACTTAACCATTGAATGCTCGATATATATGTAGAATACCTTTTAGGAAACGCTAATTCTCTGCCTACATAAGACACTATTTGTAATGGAGTAAATGATATGTCTTGCAATTAATATAATACACATTTAAGATCATTTACTCTCATTTGAACTTAAGCAGCTGAAGAAGCATTCACCAACTTCACTCTCAAACAATAACCTTGGTTTTTGTTTGAGTGAAAGAGAAGAACTAAATTATCATTGAACTGAGATTGTTATTCCGCAAATAATCATTGTAAAATTTCTTTGATTCATTCAAATAAAAATTTAAATGTTGAAAACTTATCTTGTGTACTTTTGTTTAAACGACAAATTTGTCGGCAAACTTACAAACCGTATAAACAAGATCACTTACCAGTTACCATGGAAAGTGTTTTTATTACTTAGATTTTCATTATAACATTTTTATAGGGAACAACAGATGTATGCGGCTTAATCGAGATATCCTTTTTCGACCATCCTCAAAATATGTTCTTAATGATGTTTGAACTTAAGACCCCTCGTAAAAACCTCGTAATATTTAGCCATTAGGTTTTGCTATTCATATTATTTTCTTGGCATATTTGTTTATGTTTTTAATACTACCTAATATTTTCCTGAGAAACACTTGGAATCAAAACTCCACTTGCAAAAGGTCCCCTAAAGGATATCTTAAACAATTGTCCACTTATTTAAAGCATGTATATATATACGTATATAGTCGTAGTCACGCTCCGAATAACACATGACTACAATTATTACAAGTAAAAAACACCATTCAAATGAGCAATAATATATTAATATATGCCAGTTATGCATTAAAAGAGTAATTATATATACATTACTATAATTATAATGTATAAATTATTATTTATTAAAGTGTTTAATTAAAAGTTAAACCAATAATCTCAACCAAAATTTGGGTTCATGGATTAATTTAACGGCAGGGTCCATGGCATAATACGTACCTAATACGGATTAGAAGTTTGATCAATAAACACACGACACCTATAAGATATTATAGATCTATAGGTTAATAACCTTTAAAGATTATCTTGTCGAAAATACGATTCTGCGTAACTAAAAAATAATATTTTAGACATTAAAGTTGACATTTTGTCTTTCTTTAAATATTATGACCATATTATAACCATTTTACCCTTTCTAAATTTTTTCCAAATATTTTTTTCAAAATTTTTTTTCAAAATTTTTTTTGAATTTTTTTTCGAAATACTTTTTTGAAATTTAAAATTTTTTGAATTTCTTTTTTTTTGAAATATTTTTCGAAGGGTAAAATGGTCATAATATGGTCATAATACTTAAAGAAAGACAAAAATGCCAACTTTAATGTCTAAAAGAGTTATTTTTTTAGTTCGCTACTCAGAACTGCAATTCTTGACAAGTATAGTGCTTTAAAAGGTTATTAGCCCTAGATCTATATGGCTAATTAAAATTGAGTTTAATCCAACTATTGGCTAAAACTTGTCCAATCATCAAGTACAATGTAAAGTGAGTATCTAAGTAGTTAATTAACTATATATAATCGCTTTTGTCGTCCTCCATTAACCATAATTACTTATTAAAATTCTCCATTATCTACTTATGTGACCATAACTCATGAAAAGTGATGACGTCCGTGAATAAATAGTTTGTTTTAGCTTAACTACTGTATTAATTAGTGTTATATTGTTAATTAGATCATTTGAGAATACAATAATGTGGTTAGAATAATAGATTTAGAAAGATGCTACAATAATAAAGTCAGAAAATAAGTAGCAAGAAAATGTAGAACGAATTATGGATTTTATGTTTTCTTTTCAAGTATCGCTAGAATTTCGACATTGAATAATTACCGTGCAATCCATTTATAAAACAGCTCAAATTAATATGCATTCGGTGTGGATGTAATTTAGTGTTGTATAAACATATGACATCGATCGTACATTTGTATGAGTTGAACACATCTCTACCTAAATTAATGTTTCATGGAATACTTAAGTTTGACAAATAAAAGCATGATACCTACAAGATCTTGTAGATCAACATGACTAATTAAAAATCAACTTAATCTAATGATTGGCTAAAACTTGTCAAATCATCAAGTACAATGAGAATAGCGTGAACCAAATGGGTGGATTGAATATAAGTATCTAACTTACTTTAGTGAACTAATAGAGCACCTTTGTTGTCTTTAATAAACTTAATTAATTTTTCTAGATTGCCTACTTTGTCTAAGGGGGATGTCATTCCCGAATGAGTAAGTTACTTTTCCACTCAAGAAATTTCATCATCAAAAGTATACAAAAGCAAGAATATAGTTCACCATTACACCTTCAGAGAGGTGAAAGAGGTATAAGGTGCTTTGGCACTACTTAATTAGGCGTGAGTTAAGTACGAATTAAGCTTCATATAGTGTTTAACGTACTAAATTTTACTAAATTACTCCGTATTAGATTAAATATATTCATAAAGAATTGTTTACAAAATAAAGTTGATATGAGATTATGTCTAAAAAGCAGATATTACGTCTACAATTTTCTTTTCTTTTTTTGGTATGATGATACTCGAACAAAAATTGGTTTCACTTTCTAAGTTGTAGTGAAAACCATGATGTTTGTTTTAAGAATGAGTTTTGGATAGTTGTTATATAGTTACTAACTCACTCATTGTATTCTTCTTTGGGTCGTATTATATTCCTAGCTTAACATTTACTAGTTTTCATGGTTTTAAAAAAAATTGATGTAAGCGTACAAATTAAATCCATCTAAATGTGTTACTGCGTGGTTTCTGTTTTCTCAGAAGGAGGCAAGGAGCTACCACACACTTCTCGGCCTTATTTTGAATATTGGGTTCAGTGAACCTGATCGATGCGATATTTCATCCCAGCCACACCTTTCACAGTAGCATGTCGAATATAAAATCCAGTTCACCGTGGCAAATCAATTTACGTCTTTTCTTTGAAGCTAGCTTGCACTTACTTTTTTTGAATGGTAATGGTTGAATTTATTGGTAAAGTTACAGAATGAAACTCAAAAAGAAGCTTGACATCCTAAAAGAAGCATTTGAATCAACAATTTCACTTTAAAAGATCCTGATAACAAACTATAGCTAGCTTTTACTTACTGCCTGGTATTCTTCTAACAATCGCGTCAATCAGTTCAGCATTAAGAATTGTCCCCCATTTATAAAGGAAGAGTAATGCTACATCCACAAAAACTTTACAAAATTATACTCACACAATGACTTGTCAAGTGTAGTGGTACAATCATATTTGCATCATAATTTCTCTTTCTTTTTTCTTACCCTTCACATTTAGTTGCCAAATCAATGTGTGGATATCATTTTGTAAACTTTTTTGTGAATCTAGCATAGCTCACTACTGTACCTGTATCCAACCAAGTTCCATGCACATTCGAGATACTAACTTTCTAGCAATCATTGACGCTGATTGTTTTAAATTCCTATAGAGTTTCCATCCACTTATTTTCAATCAAATCCAGGATGTTGCACTTATCGAATTTCTCACTATGTGGTTGAAATAGAGCTTGACACAACTTTGTCGAACCATATTTGACGCCATCCCAAATTTCTTCTAGAAGTTGGTCACGAACTCTTCCCAAACGTTTCCATGTTTTCATAAACACATTTTTCTATAAAACTGTTTTAGTTCTCTTTCAATGAAATGTTCTCTAATGTTACTGTATAAATTAAAATAGCGAGCAGATCGATTATGTACCTTATGTTTTATGATGATAAAACATGTTCTACTTTTAGAATAAACAAAAGCACAAAAATTATTTTAGGGTTTTACGTACATTACTATATTTAACAGACTATGTGAAAACATGTGTCTAGCTAACTGAAGTTTTAGTTCTTGCTGTGTAGCAAGATACAATTTATGTCTGAAAGTCATTTTAATCACAAGTAATTCTAGAAATTGAAAATTTATCTCTTGTGATGTCACTTGTATGTATGATGTGTGAGAATTGTTCAGAGGTCCATTTAATAATGAAGACCAGCATAGATAGAGATGGTGAGAAGTCATGAAAAAGGATTAACTAGGAAAGGGTGAGTTCTGTCTTGGATGGTTACAAATTTAGAATTACAAGAAAGCATTGGTAACAGTAATTGATTTAATGAGTTTGTTGTTAGAAAGCATTGGTAACTACTCTCTCACACATAAACAGTCACACTTTTTTAAAAACTAGTAATAGTGGGAAATGATAAAGATAAGGCACATTTATTCCAAGGAAAATGGAAAGTGGCTTTGTGAGTCTATATAAGGGATGACATACCTCCCCTTCTTACTCACACATCAATTCATACTGTAGTTTGTGTTCTAGTGTTATGGAACAGTAGTACCACAAACCAAATATGATGCTTTACCTTATTGAGGAAAGCTGTCTACATATTAGCGTTTTCTAGTTATGTCTTGCTACATATAGCTAGCATAAACAGTAGATCCATATATGTTACTTCTTCTGCATCTATCATGCCTGTATAATTTGGGTGAAGATGAAAAGGTAAAGGGTGGTGACAGAAGAGTGAGCACACATGGTCTTTCCTGCAAATAATATAGTTTCGTATATGCTTGAAGCTATGTGTGCTCACTCTCTATCTGTCACCCTATCTCTCTTTATTTATGTATATGTGTGTCGTCAATCGTTGTTGTCGTGAGTCAAGGGTGCGAGTGTAAGAGAAGGAGTGGTGACAGAAGAGAGTGAGCACAGATGGGCTTTTCTTGCATGATATTAGATGAATAGATGGAGATAGGGTATACAAGGATTCATATGCTTGAAGCTATGTGTGCTCACTCTATCTGTCACCAACCACTCTTATTTCTCATGCTCTAATATTAGTCCTTTGTGATATTTGTAGAGTAGTTATTTATATTTTGCAGAAAGGTAGATATGGTCTTTTGCAAGTTGAAGGTATGCTTTAAACTCTATCACACATGTTCTCAATATCTGTCACCGTAAAGTCTCTATCTCGTTATTTATCTGTATATGACATCTTCTTGCTGTTCATCGTTGTCGTGTGAGTTAAGGGTAAGAGTGTAAGGGAAGGAGTAGTGACAGAAGAGAGTGAGCACAGATGGGCTTTTCTTGCATGATATTAGATGGAGATATAGAGTGAATACAAGAATTCATATGCTTGAAGCTATGTGTGCTCACTCTCTATCTGTCACCAACCGCTCTTATCTCTCTTGCTCTAATAGGAGTCTGTGTGGTGCCGATCTGGTATGTTGTGTGGGTGTGTAGACTAAGTATTTTATATGCTTGCAGAAAATGGATATGATCTTTTTCAGGTTAGTAACGGTGAATCAAGACTTTAGTGTCTGTGTAATATTGATTTTGAATAGACATAATGTTGATTTTGAATCTTGAGTTACTGTCTGTGTAATATTGGAAGGGGGTTGTGATTCAAGATTTTATTGCCTACAGAAAAAGGATTTCCAAAAGAGAGCATGATCAAAAATAAAAACCTTATACAACTCAACTCCAATGTTTTCTACAAGGGGAAAAAACCCTAAATAGGGTAAACAAGTCCTGAAGAACAGTTTTATATTGTTTCTTTAACTTTTCAGTAAATTAGGGCTATTTCATCTTTTTGAAAGATTTAATCTACTAATCGATAGTTATATGATATCGCCTGGAATATAATTTTGATTTACTTGTTTATGTTACCTGTGCTGGTTTAGCGAACCTTATCCGTTAAATTTGATCTAAAATTATGCATATGGTGTTGATTAAAATCTTCAAAAAGTAGCACTAGTTTATTGGTTAAATACTCGGTCATTATAATCTTTTCTTTCTTTGAAGTTGTCCCCATGAATGCATGATCAGGATTAATATACATTAGATAGTCCCAAGGTTGTAAAAATCGTTAGGCGCTAGTGAGTCGGTTGGGTAGAGCCTAGCGATTAATCGGTTAGGCGGGGATTAATCGTGGATTAATCGGATTGTAATTTTTATGCACAAAAATGTAATTTTAGATATTATATTATTTTATATGTATGAGATAAGTGTATTGCATCAAAGTTCAAATATTTCAAGTGTTCAAATATAGAAATAATACATAATTCTAAAATGTTCAAAGTCAAACACAAATATTACTCGGTTTGTTGACCATTTATAAGCGACATTTGACCGATTTTGTCCTATTAATCGGTTTGTTGACCGATTTTTAAGCGATTTTGTTGACCAATTTTTAAGCGTTTTTGTCCGATTAGACCGATTTTGTCCGATTAATCGGTTTGTTGATCGATTTTTAAGCGACCTTTGACCAAACCGACTAAATAGGCCGATTATGATAAATCAAAGCGCTTAGTGAGCGATCAGCGATTATGCGGGGATTAATCTGCCGCCTGAGCCGATTTTTACAACAGAGGATAGTCCCACACATATCTATACTCATCAGAATTCCACTTAAAAAGGGTCATCCCTTTCTACAAAATGTCAAAGAGAATCATTTTATAAAAAATAATGAAATTATAATCTATGAAGCACCATATATACTGACCTATCTTTATATCTTTATTTCTTATTTGGTTCTTATTGTTTTTCTTATATTCGCTATGTGTTAAAAGTGGTAAATAAGAGGAAAAAAATTGATTTACATCACTTACTGAATAGGGTCTCGTTGTCTTGAGTGTGATGATGTGTGTTCTCCACTTTGTAGAGATCAAGAGGAGAGGTATTTGTATATCGATCTATTCATTTCATTTATTAATTTCTTCGAACTGCGGCGTAGAATAGAGGAACCGGCAAGAAGCTATCTCCATTGAAACAAAACAAAAGGAGAACCACCAGAACAAAGCTGAAGTGTGCACTGTGATATTTCCAGGAAAGCAAAATCTGTTCCAGATGATTTAGACCTTTCTTACATATGCATTATCTAAAGTCAAGAATGTGGACAGCCAATTATTAGATCTGGTTGGCTTTAAATTAGGTTTTCTATCAATAATATAATGCAGTCTTAATTGAAATCCTTTTAATTCAATAAATATGTTTTCATCTCATGAGATAGTGTTTTTTTAATGGCATAATTGTATAAAGAAACCAACAAGTCGCTAGAGCAAAGACAGAAACTGCAAGGTGCAATTGATATAAATTAATTCCATGTGTTTTCCACTGCATGAAATCCAAACAAAACACAACTTTTTGACATACTACAAAGTTTTTACTGTTAGTTTCAAAAAAATCCAACTAAAGTAAACTTGTTCCAAAAGATCATGTTATCTCAAAACTTAATGTAGATTAAATTAGTACCTACAAGTTCCTATGTGCGTTATATGTGGCATCAATTCAACGTTATCTAATAACTTATAACAAGATTTAATACGAAGAATATCCATGGACATATACCAAAGTTGCAATTTCTGTCCCTTCTGAAATGGCACTCCTCGCCAACAAAGAAAAGATAATTGTGCATATAATTTGATCGATAAGATAATGTATTATATTTTCAATTCTTAGTTGAACTTGTATTCATTTTCCTTTGAGATGTTGGAGATGGAAGTCCCCTCCCCTACACACATTGCATTATTGCAAGAAATTCCTGTATATATACTTTGATGGATCTTGTAGTCATCAGCAGAGAAATACAAAACAAGGAGCTAATACGAGTGATGTTGCTTAACTAACCTTGATCAATCCAGATTAGTATGTAATAAGAAAGTTATCGACGATTCTAGATACATAAGAGAACTTCATTGTGAGAGCTCTTACTCAATTCAGAGTATCTGAAAAGAATGAAGGCCTTAAAACATGTAACTAGAATTAGCTAGCTAACATATTCCAGTAATAACAATTAAGCTTCATTACCATAAGCAAAGTCGTGCCTTTTGTGTCTAAAACAAGTTCCATTTATTGGTTTCTAATATACATATCCGAGATAAAACATGGATAAATAACTGTTTCACAAAGAGAAGCTGTACTAATGGGCCATCTATTGGGCTGGACAGCTCATGGGTTACATATCATTAGGTGGATGGGCTTGAATTTAGCGAATTGAAATGTAACACAAATAATACTTATTTTTAATCATCTCAAAGATAGTTATCTCAAATTCGATCGGGTTTCAAGCTTTGAGATAAATTCTTTCGATGATAGGAGAAAGAGATCCTTCTCCGTTTACCTATTTACAAATAGTAACTTATTTTTGTGACTTGAATAACATTACATCGATTTACATGTTTCTAATAATATATTTAGTTAGTTCGATGTGAATGGTGAAAGGGTAGGATACTTTTCTGGTGGCAGAGGTCTAGGACAAGGAGATCCAATATCTCCTTATCTATTTACCTAAGTAATGGAGGTTTTGTTGGAAAATTTAGTGCACTTGTGGGTTTAGTTCACACATGGTATTGGGTTATGAGGTACGGAGTGTACACCCATGAGGTCCCTGAACACCCTGACTATAATATTGGTTTGTCTTGGCGGTGTATTGGTTACTACGATAATGTAGTAATCGATGGATCTCATCGCTAGTGTATTGGTTACTCTGCTAGTGTAGTGACCGATGTTTCCACCGCCGGTGTTATGGTTCCCTCTTGGTAGTATTGGTTACTCTTTGTTAGTGTAGTTCCTCTTGCTAGTGCATGGGTTCTTGCTGGTAGTGTTGCAGTGATTATTTGTAACAACTTTGACTGTTATGACTGCTTTATGACCACATTTAATTGGTCATGTAACCACTGTTTCTATGATAATGGAGATTGATTATTGGTGATTAATTGGCCGTTAATCATACATAATGTCCATTGATTAGTGTTGAGTGTTCTCTACTATAAATAGAGAGTGACATCTTCAGCTTGAAGACACACTGAGAAACAGACTGAAACCAGGAGAAACAAACTGAAAGCATAAACACTTGATTTGTGCCTAATTCAATAACAAACATTTTGTCTTATCCCAAGTAGATATTCGTGATACCCAGACATTAGGATCGATAGTTTACTTTAGAAAGTGATTACACGATTCCAAGTGATATCCGGTAACCACCTAGTGTTTGGGGAAACGTTTTTGGCCCCAAAATTCACGTTTCCTTAAAGATGGTGATATTAGAAGAAATTCGCGTAGCATGTATACATGGCGGAGCTATGTGAGGACCGGGAGGGGTCCCGGCCCTCCTTGGCCTAAGCCCGTTAGTATATTTTTTCGCTATTTTATGTGTTAAAAAATAAAAATTTCATCTTGGCCCTCCAATTTAATGTTTTTCCGGCAAAAAATTTGCTTCGGCCCTCCCACGAAATTGCTTCTAGCTCCGCCACCGCATGTATAAGTTCTGATTTTCGATGAGATGCATTTTGAGGAGGAGATGAAGTGATAATGATTTTGACCGGTCTAGTATTAGAGAGAAAGACATTTTGTTTTATGAGGTTTTACGAAAATGAACTATAATTGATACATGTTTACGAAACAGGTTCTCGCATAGAGTATTTACGAAAATGAACTTTCCAATGTTATCCGTTGGATCTCTTAAAACATAAAATCCCAACACTACACGTGTATTATACGATTTCCGGGCGAGTGAAAATTTTCATGGGCGAGTGAAAATTTTCTGAAGAAAGAGTATCCGAGGCACGAGGTTCTGGGCGAGAGGCTAGGCGTGGCCTGGGCGAGATGTGGGTTTGGGCGAGGAAGATTGGTCTGGGCGAGGTTGTGGGCGAGGAAGCTGGGTCTAGGCGAGAATCTGGGCGAGGAAGCTTGGTCTGGGCGAGGTTGTGGGCGTTCTTGTGGGCAAGGCTATTTCCTGGGCGATTCCATGCTTCCTGGGCGAGTGCATGATTCCTGGGCGAGTGATATGTGCATGAAACAGTGCATGATTATCTGAAGTTTAACTCAGAATGGAACTCAAATGTTGTACTGTTATACATTCCATGCTTCACTAGCTTCTTCTTTTTACTCTTTAATATATGTACAATAGTACAAGACCTTTACCTTTTGGCTCAAGGTTCATGCTTCCATGTCTTGTATAGCATGCATTAGAAGGTATACATTTTGCTTGTGACCTCTATGTATTGACCGATCATTTGTTTTGAGTAGATTCATTTTTAAAGTGTACTGTAAGCTTTTGTTGAATTGTACAAGTAAATTAAAAAATGCATGCCTGGTCCCCTACAATAAAGATGTTGATGTGACATTTTTTGTTCACTTTGGTAAACTATGAAAAGAAGGTTTGTATTTGTAAAATGAGTATTGAAATAGATTATTTAGGTAATTTGCTTTTGTTTTATTGCTTTTCTTAGTTTGCTATGAAGTCACGTGGGGTGTTCATATTACAAATTTTATTTTACCAATTTTTAAAGTATTTCATTAGGTTGTTTTAACTTCAAAGTTGTCTTACAAAATACAATAAGTTATATATGTATGTGCAATAATTAGTATTGAATAATTAACAAAATCAATTTTTAGTATGCAATATTTATAGCACAAGGTATCAAACATATACGATAGACAATGTGTTTTTAGTATACAATATTTATTTGAGGCATTTTGAATGTTGCGTAATACTCCGTGTATTTTTTTAAGACAATTTGCCATATAATAAAATATTATAAAATATATTGATGTTTCTTGCCGTATCCGTTTCTTGAATTTTAAGATGTTGTCATTTCCCTGTGCAACTTAGACTATTATGTTCTTTTTACACACAACCAAGTACCGTTAACTGTGAAGATTTGAATGATAGTAGTATATGTTTATCTATTTATTTATAAGTAATTAAACACCTCAGAATAAGACACTTGCTACTACTGGATTACTTTGAATTCTTGAATGCGCTTATAAGCCAATAACTAATCAAGCAACCTAAAATTAAATAAACAACTCAGGCGTCTTTTGAGTATTCTAAATTATTACTATAAGAAAACTAGTATTAGTTTTCTAGTATTAGAGTATTGGCGGTGGTCTTTTAGGAAGCAATCATTTTACTTTTGGTTATGGTGTAACTGTGTACATCCTTCCTCATAAATAACTCTAAAGGGATTGCGGGATTGAGTATTTTTGTTTAAATTAGTATTAAAGTATGTGCCAAGATAGGAAGGATGAGAAAAACATTGACAACTCTCTCACGCAGGCTCACTTTTGGAAACTATTTTAAAATGTGGAGAGGATAAATTAAAGGTAAGCTACATTTATTCCAAGGGGCCTGGAAAGTGCCATTGAATAGTCTATTTAAGGCATGACTAACCTCCACTTGTTACTCACACCAAATTAACTCAATAGTGCTTGTTCCCGTGCTATGGAACAGTAGTAAAAACATACCAAATATTTATGGGGCTTTACTAAAAAAGGAAATCTGCATACTAGGGCTTCTTTCTATGTCAAGCAACAACATATAAATCATGTTTCTTCTTTTGAATTTCGCAAAAAGCATCAGCGGAAGATAAAAAGGTAATGGTGATGACGGAAGAGAGTGAGCACCCATGGCATTTCTTGCAAATAGTTTGATATGCTTGAAGCTATGTGTGCTCACCCTCTATCTGTCATCCTCTATTCTATTTATGTTCAAAATCTCTTTTGTTTATAGTTGTGGTGTTTGGTTTATGGCCAAATAAATCTACATAATAGTTCCGCCACATAAGCCGTAGAAGTCTCCCACAAGGTACGTAATTGGCGTGTCTATCACAAAATGATAGGGTTGTATTCTTGTTTTAGTGATGCTGCAAGTTCAGGACGAGAGTATAAGGGAGGGAGTGGTGACGAGAGAGAGTGAGCACCCATGGTCTTTCTTGCAAATAGTTTGATATGCTTGAAGCGATGAGTGCTCACCCTCTATCTGTCATCCCTCAATTCTATTTATGTTTATATATATTAGTTTTTAGTTGTGGTGTTCGACTTTTGGCCAATTAGATCCACAGAATAGAATTCAGTCACATAAGCTGTATAATTCTCCCAAAAGGGTTGGGAAATTGGCATGTCTCTCACAAAAATGATAGGTTACGTCTGTATTCTTGTTCTCATGACGTTGCAAGTTAGGATGAGAGTATAAGTGAGGGATTGATGACAGAAGAGAGTGAGCATACATGGGCTTTTCTTGCAAGATATAGCTACTCAAGGACTCGTATGCTTGAAGCCATGTGTGCTCACCCTCTATCTGTCATAAACCACTCTTATGCCTCTTGTTCAAGTAAGAGCTTGTGTCATATATATGTGTATGTAGAGTAAATTAAAGATGACAGATCGAAGAGCATGATTGATATATATGTTTAACCAAGGTCAAAGAGTTGATTTCCAGTTTCCTAAAAGCAATACCAGATAAGAAAATAAAAAGATATCAAGACCCTAAATAGGTTTGAAAAACACATACTGTACACTATAAACTGAATTTACAAATTTTTTTGGGCAAAAATGAATATTTTGTATTGATAGTAAGATCCAGAAGATCTCATCTATATTCAGAAAACTAGTTTAATTAGTCTAGAAATTGACTTCATGAACTATGTTTAAAACTTCATCTAATGTTTCTGTGGTTCGAATTATTGCTTTAATTTTCTTTCTCGGAAAATTTTAGTTCAACTATTGTAGCTAGGTTTGCTTGAATATTGCTTTTGTGTTCCTATGACAGCTAGCTTCACATGTTTTACCACTTTTTTAATTTTATGTTGTTCAACTTCAGAGGATTTAGGTATTAGAATGTTGAATAATCTCGAAGATATAATATGACCTAGTTATTATACAGTAATGTTAAGTTCTTTTGCCGTTCAAATAATAAAATAAGTGTAACTTCTGATATCACACCTGTGTAACAACAGATAATTATCAAATATGGACTATAAAAAATTAACTGATTAAAGTAAGGTCGAAGTTATTCAAATTATTTCATAAAAGAAAGCATGTGTCAAGAAAGAGACTAGCAATTGGCCGGGTAATAACACCATAGAATCAGACAACCGAAAATCCACCACGAAGACAAAATTCAAGACCCCTAGAGCAAAACGACACCAAAGATCTATGAAACTACATAAAAAATCAGGTTACTTCATGGTGATGTGCTTGAGATTTAATTTAGACATTAAGTTCTTACCACATTTAGCTTTAAAACTTGCTAACAGATTGGTATGGATCAAAGGTTCTTTTTTTAGGACCAGACTTGTACGCTTCAGACCTGTTCGAATCTTGATGAGTTCATTGATTACAATTCAATACTACGTTCATTCTTTAATTGAGATCTTAATCGATCGGAAACTTTCCTATTATTTAAGTTATCTGTTGCTAAACATCTATGCAGCTTAGTTGGAATCTGGTGGATTTTGGTCTTTAAGAAATTATCTAGAGAGTTTTGATCTGTCGAGGAAGGTAAATGAGGTTAAGTTCTCGTAGCATTTTCAATGTAGTGACATAGTTGCAATTTCTTCTTGTAAAACCTCTAAATAATTGTTTGTTTGGTTTCTAGCTTCTTGCTAATATTAATCTCCGCCATTAAAAACAAATAGATAAATCGTGGAGATCGAAAAAGCTGAATGTCTTAGAAGACAGTAACCTAAATCAATTTTATTTGCTTAATCAATTAAGTTCAAATTTGTAGAGACCAACTGTATAAGTTAATCCAAGTTTCCTCCCAAAGCCTTAGCATTATTTTGAATTTCTAAACAGCAAAAAAAAAAAAAAAAAAAAAAAAAAAAAAAAAAAAAAAAAATCATTTAAAGGCTAGCAAGAAAAACACGAGAACCAGTATGCATCAACACAAACAACCAAATTCAAAACACTTAAACAAACTTCACAGTAAAAAACAACGAGACCTTGAAACTTACCGACACCATAATGCTTTAGTGTTATTCTTCTCCTAAACATCTAAAGGCTGCAACTAATCCTATATGCAAAGTTGTAACCATCTTGCAACACTACACTTGCTAGATTAACGGATTTCCTTTATTAAGAGTGCATCTCTTAAACAAATACATGTTGAATGCTTAAGAAATAATATCTACTTAGCAGTCATGATTCTTTAAGGAATTCAAGTTCTTAAGAACTCATCCTTGCAATCAAATTTTTTTCCATCCATATATATGGGGAAGCCGAGAACAACCAAAACACATGCTAATTTATTAATTTTCAACAGTAATATAAATAATGAAATGTTACTTAAGATGATGTTAACATGATTAAAAAATACCTGTGAACACTTTAGTATAGAATACAAAAACCATTGTAAAGCTCATAATATTTTTTAATATCAATCCACTGAAAACTCTCTAAGCTAGCAAGACGCTAGAAAAGAGAGATTACACACGGTCAGACAAACAAACTTGGAACCAATGATCCGATCAGTCTAAAATATGTCGATTTTAAACCTATGAATAATCTAATATGAGATAAAACTTTAATGTCTATACAAATTACAAGGACAAAGAAAGTGTTACACGGATAGACATACCACACAATCCAATTAAGACAACACTTCCTAATTCTACTAGAAACTCAGTAAAAGGAGAAAGCTTGACATCATTGAGAATGAGATGCTTGTTTTGACGTTTAGAGTCGAAGACCATACTGTTTCAAAAATTCCAAAGTGACCAAAAGGTTGATTGAGCAGAAACATCGAAGAAGTTTCAAAGTAGGAGCTAAAAGGTGATGAGAAGTGATTGGCATACCCAAAAGTTATGCCTAATTTTGTACCTAAACATGTGTAATAACAATTCATTGGTTGTATCAACCGGATGCACTTCTTCACAATCTAATGAGATAATGACACATAAGTTGGATACAAAATTAGTCATGTCTTTTAGGTCTCCTAATCTTTTTTCAAAGGTGATCTAGGTCCACAAGAGTGAGGGCATCCGAGAGGTTGGAGATAGGAACATTGGTGATGTCAAATTGTCAACCAAAAATTAAGGACTTTGCTCCAACTTGCAAAGGATAACATCGTCACCGGTCTCTCAAAGTTCAAATACACTAAAGATCACCTATGTCCCTCTTGTGAGTTAGGAAAGAGAAAAAAGGCATCATATAAACCTAAACCCCCGTAGCTAGTTCGGAACAAAGGTTGCATATGTTGCATATGGACTTATGCGGTCCAATGAGAATTGAAAGCATAAATGGAAAGAAGCACCAAGAATCATCATCACCTTCTTGAAGCGTATCCAAGTCCTTCTACAAGCTCCGATAAGGATTGTCAGAACGGACAATGGCACATAATTTATTAATCAAGAGTTACGAGCTTATTTTGAAGATGTTGGAATAACACATCAAACTTCAGTAGTAAGAACTCCACAGCAGAACGGGGTAGTTGAAAGAAGAAGCCACACTCTTTTGGAAGTCGGACGCACAATGCTGATTTATTCTAGTACACCATTATGCCAATGGGATGATGCTGTTGCAACAACATGCTTTACTCAAAAACAGATCTCTAATCCATACCCGTTTCAACAAAACACCATATAAACTAATCAACAAAAGAAATCCTGACATCTCATATCTTCACATGTTTGGTGCTTTGTGCTATACAACAAATGATAGAGAAGACTTAGAAAAACTGAAAGCTAAAGGTGATATTGGAATCTTCATACGCTACGCAGAAAACTCAAGGGCATTAAGATCTATAATCGAAGAATCGAGAGAATAATGAAGACAATGAATGTAAAAATTTGATGAAATTTCACAAATGGCTTCTGAGAGATACGCTCTAGAACCTGCGATTAACCCAATCGCTTCTAATCAACTTAGATTAGGACCCGTACTAAACCATCAGACGTCTGGACACATCAGTTCAAGACTCGTACCTTAAGAAGCTCCAACAACAACATGTGAAAAACCTTCAAATCAAGAACTAGAAAATTTCTTCGAGTTAATGTTTGATAAATATCATGGTGGTTTTTTGAAAATTGCATCAAAACATTGTTTCGCTGAACCCACTTAAACAATCAACAACCACAATCACAAGATGCATCAACAACCGTCGAAAATGAAGCACAACTCATCTACATCAACCACACAAACTCCATTAATTGAAATCACTCTACCACAAGCTGTTGCACACGAGCAAGAACAAACAACAAATCAAGAAGAACAACCACCAAACTATAACAATGCTGAGTTAGATTTAAAAATCCGTTTGCCACTCCGAAAACGTGATCTGCTGAATCTTGCCCAAGATATCAAGAACCTACTAACACACATATAGTTAATCAACGGCATCCTTCAGAACTAAAGTGTACAAAATATCATCCACTACATCAAGTGCTCGGTGATCCCACACAGCCAGTAACAACGAAAAGTAAATTAGCCACTGATCTAGAATTGTGTATCTTTGTGCTTGCTATATGCACTAACGAAGAACCAAAGAACATTCGTGAAGCACTGGCAAATGAATGCTAGATTGAAGCAATGCATGAAGAACTTATTCAGTATGAAATACATGATTCTTTGGAAAAAGTTAAAAGACCGATCGACAAACTGGTTATTAATCTCAAGTGGATATGAAAGAACAAGCTAGATGAAGAAATGACTGTTATACACAAAAAGGATCGTCTTGTAGCTAAGGGATATTGTCATGAAAAAGGGATATATTTCAAAGAATCATTCACGCTAGTGGCAAGACTAGAAGCGATTCAGATCTTTCTAGCCTATGCAGCTCACAAGAACATCACAGTCTACCAGATAAATATCAAGACAACTTTCATGAATGGAACATCACATTCTACTAGAGGCATATCAAGACAGTCTACCAGAGGCATATCAAGACAACTTTTCATAAGGAGATACCAACATGACATCTTGATCGTTTAGATTTACATGGATGGCATCATTTTGGCTCCACAAATCCAAAACTTTCAAACAATTTTTCAAATCTCATGAAGAGCACATTTGAGATGTCAATGATGGGGAACTAAAGCATTTTCTTAGACTACAAATTCATTAAACCCCAAGTTGTATTTTCCTTAATCAACAAAAATATACCTTATAAATCCTTAAGAAACATGGAATGGACTCATGTGACCCTACTAGTACTCCAATGGCTACTACAACCACATTGGATTCTTATTTATACGGGAAACCGGTTGATCCAAAATTATATCAAAGCATGATTGGTTCTCTCATATGTCTAACAACCAGTAGACCAGATATTCATTTTGTTGTATGCTTATTAGCTCAGCTTCAGGCAAAGCCTACATAAAATCACCTCAAAGAGGTAACAAGAATCTTTCGATACCTTCGAATGTCCGTTCACATGGGACTTTGGTATCCAAGAGATTTGGATACAATCTTATTGCCTTTTCGGATGCAGATCATGCATGTTGCGAGACACGGCAAAAAGTACTCTTGGTGGAGCATAATTCTTGGGAGAAAAACTAGTAAGTTGGAGGTCAAAGAAGCAAGATCGTAATTCACAATCAACGCGGAAGAGTGTGTGTCTCTCTATCGGTACATTGCGCGTATGTATTGTGGATGCGCACACAGCTGAGTGATTATGGCTTTACTTTCGACAAAATACCTATGTATTTTGATTCAAAAAGTTCTATAGCTATC
Source organism: Chrysanthemum lavandulifolium (assembly GCA_022545495.1). NCBI lineage: Eukaryota > Viridiplantae > Streptophyta > Magnoliopsida > Asterales > Asteraceae > Chrysanthemum > Chrysanthemum lavandulifolium. The sequence goes on from CM040238.1 coordinate 213,633,659, forward strand.
TCATCTAATTTGGTACAACATTCCAAAACAAAACTCACCGTAGCTCGTTATCATTTCATCAAAGAGCATGTGGAACAAGATACTATTGAATTACATTTCGTGAGGACTGATTACCAACTCGCTGATCTATTTATCAAAACCCTTCCAAAAGAATGGTTTAAGTATCTAGTTCATCTAATTGGAATGTGAATCCTAACTCCAGAAAAGTTAGAAAGTCTTCCCGAATCTTTTTGAAAATTATATCTCAAAAAGCTTCGCTAATCTGTACATATTTTTGAAAAACAAAATACAAAATTTGAAAAAAAAAATAAAAAATAATACAAAAATAGAAATTCTCAAAAGTACAAAAACATTAAAAAAATAAAAAATCCAAAAATATTCTTCTTACGACATGTCTCTTGTATAATCAATAGTATTTATGTTTGAGCAAGAGTTCATAAAAATGTTTTTAAAACATGTCGTTCTCTAAAACATTCTTGATGGCTTGTGTACACTCAGTGCACAACCCATGCTTAAACTTAATGTCTTGTAAGTATTTCAGCTTACAACCTGCGCTTACTCATGAATTACAGTTAAATGACAGACTGCAACTCGAAGTTCAATAAAGTGAACTTGTACGCATCAGTGCATTTTTGCTAAAGCAAAAAGAAGAGAGATCTTCTCGTTTTGAAAAATTTACTCAATATTTTTAGATTTTCAAAATATTTTAAAATTTTCAAAACTCAAATGACTTCTAAGTATTCCAACTTAGGATTCGCACTTCAATATGAAATCTTTTTCAAAATAGTTCGAATATAAATAAATGATTTTTTAAGAAAAGAATTGTGTATATTTCATCATACACAATTCGTGTCTATCAAAAATGAAACTCTTTTTTTGGATAACTCATTTATACAAATGAAAATATTTCGTCCAAAAAGTTGATGAGAAATCATTATTATCTATTAGCACCTGTTTCATAATATATCAAAAAGATTTTTCAAAATCTTTCCAAATATTTTTTTGCGCTAAAAGATAACTCCCTCCAAAACTCTTAATTTTGAACGAAAGTTTAGATAAATGCTTTTATTAAGGGTGTATAAATCAAAATATTTTCTTCCAAATGATTTTCAAAAAAATATCTGTTAGTGCAAATATTACGATATTTAATCTATACAGTCTCGTTTGTTTTGATTGATGACAAACATGTAACTTGTAATACATAACGTAAAATGTACAAGTTACTTGTAATTACATTTGTCTCAACATACATTCAGCACCTCTCGATGTCTCAAGTCCTCGTATGTTACAACACGGTTCGTACATGTTTGTTATGTGGCATTATGATCAAACCCATTAACAAATCATTTAGAATGTTTAAAATACGTTTAGAGTCACTAAGTATTTTAATAGGTTAACCATTCTATTTCGAACCTCATTTTACATTTTGCATTCACAAGTATTTTATACAAATACATCTTTTGTAAAATGTCTAACAAATATATACTTTTATTTGTACAAGTAAACTAACTATAATATTCATACAAGTATTAAAGTTTACTTACACTTGACAAAATATATTTTATTTTGACAAGCACTCAACTAGATATTTTATTTTATAAAAGGTTACTTACATTTTATTTACAAGTAACTTACCTTTTTAATAAGTATATACATTTGCTTAAATGTATTTTTCATAAAAAGGAAAACACTCTTTTATTACCTCATGCATAGTGTCATCTAAATCTTTAAAAGATTTTGGAAAGATTTTGGAAGATATTCTAAGATATCAAATCTAATAAATTATTATATTTTTGATTACCACTTTTGGTTATAAATACCATCCCATGGTTTTCTCATATCTTCATCCTTCCAACACACATTCTTTCTATCTTTCTTTCATCTTTTAGATCTATAGATAATCATGTAGTAACATACATTAATCACCCATATCATCACATGATCATAATGCTTCTAACATTCATCTTTGTTGTAAGCATACTTTACATTTTGATCAACCAAGGAAAGCTTGGAGATCTAGCCATCCTCATTCACCAAAGCATATCAACATATGAAGATTCAAGATCTCTTGATATCCTCATTGATTGAAGACTTCTTATTTAAGAAGATCACTTAGATTAGTTATTCATATCCATTAGACATTTATGTCATGGATCATCATTATAAACATCATTGCATCATCACAACACTTTCACCAAACTAGATTAGATGGTTTATGTGTTTGTACCATAAAACACAAGGTTTGTTATGTTGGGCCATAAAACATAGTGGGAGTGGTTGTACCCTTGAAAAGAACTCGACATCTAGCTTAGTGTCGGAAATATTGTATAAGCGACGTTAGGTTGGTTCTACCTCGAACTAGAACCCGGTATTTAGCTTTGTACCGGAAAAAGTGTAGCGGCGATTGTAAGGTTTTCTCCGCCGAGAAGGGAGCTTGTTGATTTAGTGAAGTAACTCTCGAGTTGGGTACTCGGGAGTGGAGTAAGGCGGAAAGGAGATCCGTGACCGAACCACTATAAATCCTCGTGTTCGGTTTGCACTTTCCTTTCTTTATCTCTTTACTTTTATAATTGCTTGTGATGTGGTTTGATGTTTATTCTTGTGTGACAACTTGGTTTACTATGCTTTATATTAGTTACAAACAATAATTGATACTTTCATATTATAACAAGCTTCATAAACGATTTGATACTAAAGATCTAACGTTTTTAAACGGTAACGTATTCACCCCCCCTCTACGTTTTCACAATTGGTACCAGAGCCTCGTAGCTCTTATTTTCAAAACAAATGGTTTTTAAAATGGAGCACGATCCATGTATCAAATTATCATTGAAGCGAAATATAATATGAAAAAGGTTTTGCTAATTATACTTATAAATTTTATTGTTAAATGTTTAGATAAGTCATATTAGAAAAAATAATAAACAAAATATGTGTGTTATATTTTTCTATCAAATCTAGTAAGTTCTACACTTTTTCACTATGAGTAAGTACATTTTCAACATTCGTGACATTCTGTGAAGGCCACGGACCGGGCGGTACCAAATAAAGGGATCCTTCCTTGTTACATTTTGGTTCCTTGGTCTTACAGATCTGACAGCTTTTTGGCCAACTTAAAAATTCATAACTTATTAACCAGAAGTCCGTAGGAGTCGAGCCACCTATCATTTTAAAGGGAATTGAGTCTACTTTCATTTAAAACAACTCTCATGACCTGATTCTAATTTTAAATAAGTGAAATAGACCAAATACTACAGTATGTCCAAGATATTAAGTTTCGCTTTAACATAAAAACTCAAAATTTTGAGTCAAACAATTTAAGATGGTATTCTTAGAACATTGATATAATTTATTTTGAAGCTAAATAATTATGTAATATGTTTAAAGAAAACTAATCAAGCTTGGTAACATCATCACATTTAAACGATAAATGACGAAAAATGTTTTTCTTGTTATGCTATGCTAAATGACCACTTGTTTATGTTGTTTGCATATATGTTGCTTGCTTATTTTCAAATTGTTGTTTACACTTGTTTGTTTGCATAATATAAGTGTCAATCTTGCCATGTTATTTATTCGCTTGCTTGACGATTTCTTGTTTATGCACAATAGGCCATTTGCTAGATTTTGTGCACTTAGTTGGAAATTTGTTTTACCATCACTTATAGACTTATATCACTTCCTTTGCATAGGTTATACTAACATCTCGCATAACTTATGAAATGTCATGACTCGCTTAGCAATGAGTACTAAGTAAATTAGTCAAGTATTTTGAAAAATGGAGGTTTTAAGAGAGTGTTTGGTACAAAGACAAAAACAATATTGTATGATGTAATTTACTTGTTTTTACTTTGTAGGATGATAATATGACTTAAAACAATGTTGTATGCTAACCGGTTTATGCGGTGGATAGCACAAGTGTGTTATCAAATTTTACCCATTTTCACTTTTATGTGAAAATCGTAGCCCTTAGTCAAAGTCATGCTCCACTATGTTATTATATGTGTTATCGACTCTTCCTAACTAGAAGTAATTAATGTCACATGTTTTAAGCAAAATTTGAGTTTGGAAAACTCCCGACACCTAAAAATGGGTCTGTGAAGTTTTCGGTGTCCACGGATTAGACGGCACCAAAAATTTGGTACCGTCTGTTATGCATTTTGGTACCGCCATTCCATGCAGGCGGACCAAAGCGGCACCAAATTAAGGGTTCCGCTGTGCAAAAAATTGGTGCCGTGGATTCTACAGTAAGTTGTTTAATTTTAATAAATCCGTAATCTAATTTGCCAAATTTCGTTTCTAGGATAGTTGTTAATGCATATCTTTCATACCTCACTCAACACATCCTCAATGGTTTAACTTAGGATGTTTGACATGATCTTGGACACTTCCATCTCATTAGAAACTACCATCTTTGTATGGATTAACATCAAATCCATGAATCCTTAGTTCCATAAATCGACACATTCGGGATGGTCTTTTCACACCTTCATTGTTACTTTTCCTTAAGCTTAGCATTTCTTAAAGCAAAGTCAAAATGACTAAATCCTCAACCTCAAATAATTCACTTAAGAAAAACCACTAGGATTAGCATTTGATCTTGTGGCTTCATTAACTTGAACTCTTCATCCTCAGACTCATTACCTCTTAACATCTCATCACCCATTCAAGATGTGAACTTTCTAAACTTAGGTACTCCAACTCCACCACCAAAATCACCCACCATTATGACTACTTCACAACCATCCAAAACACCTTCACAACCAAAGTCTCCAAAACTTGTACTTTGTGTAACACCACCAACATCTCCTCACCCGTTTGCGGATGACTTAGATGACTTACCAAGACTAACAAATCTGGACTCATTATTTTCAAAGATATCATACACAAGTCTAACATATGACTATAGATATTGTTTTGTATCTACATGTATTGCCTCACTTGGTTAACATGAAAATAATGTGTCATCCCTCAAGACGATAAGTATTTACATCGAGTCATAACTCACACGTATGTTAAAGACATACTATCAAGTCTTGTTATCCTTAAGTTCAATCTAAGCTTTATAATCTCAACTAATTAGGATTGACAACTTAAGTATTTCATCCGAAATATTCAAGTATATGCGACTTACGATTGTAGTCATTAAAAGTCATATCCGAAAATCAACACCCAAGTATTTTAACAACGCATGTTGAAACACTTATCGAAAACAAACAACCCACGGGCCACTTATCCTCTTTGACACCTACTATCCTTCTTCCATATTTTGGCACCATTAAGCGTATTGCTCATGAACTTACAAGAGCATCCTTTAAATCAAATGTGCCCTTTCAAAGTGAACCTATACCTCATTCCTAAGCTTCATAAACATAACCAAAACTTCAAGCACTTCACCCACTAGTTGTAGCAACCAATGAACCATAAGAATTAGTATCCGTACTTTTGTGTTCAACATCTATGGACAAATAATAAACCTAAGTACTCCCATAGCACAACAAACCCTACATCACCACATCCTTATTTAGACACACTAGAAGACCTACCACCTAGATCAACCAATCCACCATCCTTACCATCATTTGAATTCGTTGAGTGTATTGCTCAAAAGCCCTTGTGTCCAACACTTGTACTAAATCAAATGCACGTTTGAACAAACTCAAACATCCTTTCCACATATAAGGACTTAGATAATTCATTATGGCTAGAACCTCAACTATCAAATAAGCATGGTGCTCTTGGTAATTGTTGTCAATGTCCACTAGGTATAAGTAGTACTACCTTCACAAATTATCAAAGTATTAGTAATACTTTGTCGATAAACTTCTGCATAAATTTCGTTAAACTTCAAATCAACATTTTAACAACATATGTTAAAATGCAATCTCAAAGCCAACATCATACACCCCAAGCAACAATGACTTTTGAGGAGTATTCATAAGAAACTCGAGTGAATTCCTCTTGTAATCATCTAGTGAATATAATCTTGAGACCAAGTTTATTTAGATGGGACTATCCGATTCAAACACTTTGGCTTCATATCTTCATTTAGGAAAACATGATGTTTTGAAGAACATTATGACTAAGATTCATGCATTAAGCTTTCATTTTGTTAAAAGGATATTGTATATCCTATGCATCACTCTTGCGACATAAATAGTTGTGTTACAAGAGATTTTATTACACCTCATTGGCTAAATGATCTTGAAACAAACATCTACAAGTTCTGTGAACTAGCATATCCAATTCATCTTGTCATACTTGTTTTCATAAGCATGATAACTTTATCCCATGGGATAATCTCATTTGTTGAAAGATACTATTTGTATCTATTTTCTTTCAAGCGTACATCATAACCTAACCTTGCTCAAACCGAGTGCACATCTAAGGTTAAAACTACACATCTTTAGAGCATACACAAGATCTATTGAAGTTGGTAACCTCAATTAGATTCTTGTTAAATAAAATACCAAAGAGCTTTCTTGAGAACATTCTTAGTTTAACATATTCCATTTTCTAGTCTTAGATGATCAATTCACATTTAAATTACACACTTCAAACTCAACATAAAAGATGTCATCCATTAGATCATACAATTAGCTAGGTAATTTGAACAACTTTAGATTCTAAACATAAGATTAAAACACATTGTTTATCAACACACCATTGTTAAAATTCATGTGTATAACATGACATCTTCATCACCTTAGTTACATTGCATATTAGGTGTGTCACATTAAGCCAAGTATTGGTAAACTGTCATCTTTTATGCACTTTAATAGGCAAAAGTAGGAGTTCCCATCTTTCTAACATGAGAATGATTACTGGAGAAACTATTGTACTAGAAACTCAATTTGACCTAACGGTTGAATTGCTTCTTGGAGAGAAGTTGGGTATGTGGAATCACCCGTAAAAATGGTCGTGTTTAGCCTTAATTGAGCACCGCTAGTAATAGTCTCATATTCTTTCTCCAACTTGAAAAATCTGTTTTCCTATACTTGCCTAAAGTAAGTGTTAAAACATTGATAGTTTTCCTCGCCTTAGGAATACTAATCAAACAAGTAGTATATATGATTTTTCTTTTAAAACCACTTGCATTGCACTTACATGTGTTGATTACATGTTATTGTTTAATACGATAAGTTGATTTGACATTATCTTAGTGTTCGATAACAAGTCAAATGTGTAAACCTTAGTACGGTTTTATCTTTATAATGCTTGTATTGTTGTTTCATGCTACTAAACGTTTAAACCTAAACTTTATTTGCATGATACTTACTTTTGAATTATTTTTAGCATGATTAACATGTTACTTATGAACTCATAATATGTCATTTTGATACGTGATAATTCTGATATGATAAGTTTGTGTTTGAAAGCTATTAGTTGGCATTCATTATATCTATGTGTAGTACGAACCAAATGATACATGCTCCAAATTGTTATGTCTTAAACATGGCTTGCATGAATCTTTCATCTTATTTCTTTTGCTTCTTGTCACACTATTTGTTTGCTACATATGCACATATAATATGTCAAAATGCTTTTGGTATGACAAACTTTTAGAAGCCTTTTATCTTACAAATTAATCACATAGATTGTTGTGTTAATTTACAAGCCAAGTATGCTTAAGCGTCTAAGTCTAATGACAAAACAATCTCAAAATGAAATGTCTTGAATAAAGTTGTATTCTTGCATAATATGATTGTCTTGATGCTATCTTGTATGGTGATTTCTTGTCTACTAAAGTGCAATGTGTTTTGCTTATATAATATGTTATCATTTGATTTCTATCATGTTAACATCTTTTGTCACTAACAAATTTGTTTTGTAGGTTGATAAACAAATTATTTGTTATCTCACTTGGTTCTAACTTTTATATGCTCATTTTGCATAATCCCTTTATTGCTATGTAGATTAGTACTATGCTTTATGGGACCCCTACACTTGCATATAGTTTAAAAGCATATAAAATTAAGTTCTAGAGGGTTGGCTTTGCATTTTGTCTTTCAACCGACCTCTTTCCAAATCTCATTTTAGCTTCCGCTTTCCAAAATCATCTACATCATTATTTAGTTATAACAATACTCGATCCTCTTCACTTCCTATTAGGAAACCACATGCCTCATCATACGATCATCTCACATTAATCAAGAAGAGGTACGTGACTTTAAGGATGAAGCTCATTGTATGCTAACCATTATCCGTAAAAACATTACTAAGCTCACCTCTTTCGTTAACCCGAATAACCTCCTAAACACTTTGTTATCATTCCTTATTTGATACATTGCACATTATGTTGCATGTCCACCAATTAAGGGGGAGAGAAATTCATTCACATAATTGTCTTTTGTCAAAATTTATGTCTCTTAGACTCTACAATACCAACACATAGGTAAACACCACTTAGCTAAAACCGGTTCACAAAACCACAACTAGTTCAACCTCTTTAACCTTATTCTTAGACTATAAAATACCAACACATAGGCAAACACCACTTAGCTAAAACCGGTTCACGAAACCACAACTAGTTCAACCTTTTTAATCCTTATATCACAAGTTTGCACCAATACCTCATCAAGTGAAAACACATCATGTGTTTTACAAACTTCTTCATCTCCACATAGGATTTTCCTTAAACTAGCACCTTACAACCTCACTATCTAGAACACCATCATAGGATCTTATCCTTTTCCGCATATCATGCATGTCATTGTCGGGCAAACGATATATTAATCAAAACGACCATTCCCAACACCTTTTCAACACGTTGGTCTATCCAACTCTCAAATGATGTCATCCTCATATAGGTACTCATTATTATTATTAGTATTTTCATATTGTCTTCACTTCTTTTCAATGTGATAATCATCCATGACGGTCAATACCATGCTAATACTACATTTCCCATTGTCACCTAGAATAGGTCATCTTTATAATTCGTGTCAATCGATGAACGAATTTATCTTCATGTTATCACTTTTATATTTTTTTTTTTTTGGTATCTTCATTATAATACTCTTAGATAGAATGCATTATTGATTACTCTTGGGTTGAAGCATATGAGAACTTGCTCAAAACAATAGGTTGTTAGCATCAATAAATCATCCAAATCATAACCCTTATGCATCATTGAAATGCAATGTCCATTCATATTTTTTTCCTCTTAGCTTTGGTCACTTGACACGACGAAAGGATTGCATGAATCCATATTTTTTATTTGCTATACATACGAGTTTCTAACTCCTTAATAGCTTCCTACCTAATCACCACCACCTTCCATCACCACTTTCACTAATCATCACCACCATGGATTAGCGAAAATTACTTTTGTAAATCTCGAGTCATCTACCATCACCACATGAATCCTACTAGTAAACCGACACCAACACTAGCACCACTAGTGGCACACCGATGGGAGACTCCATATCTTCTTTCTAGGAACTATTTTGTAGGCTTTTATCATATTATATTCTTACTTTTCTTATGATTGAAATTAGGAAACTACACTTCATGAGATCTTTGATTATATCATTTATAACATATATACATCTTATTTTCTTTGTGAAAAGATGAAATATATTGCACTTATGTTTTTCATTGTAGGTTCATCATCATATACACTCGATTGTATATAACTTACTCATCTAAGGATGAAGTTTGCATCAATTATTTTCTTATTTTAGGTGCTTCTTGACACCTCGAACAAGGAGGAATATCCTTTAAGCACTCATATTGCATCGTCTATACACTTGGTTGTATATGACATATTTGTCTAAAGACAAAGCTTCTATTATACTAATATTTATTTTGAAGGTTCATCTTGACCCCTAGAGCAAGGAAGCTTCCGTCAAGAATTTCTTGAATGCATCTTATACACACTTTGTTGTATATCACTTACTCGTCCAATGACGAATATAGTTTTGCACTAATATTTGTTTTGTAGGTTTTTAATCATACCCCGACGCCTCAAACAAGGGGAGCAACCGTCAAGGGGAGCATGCACGATTTAGCATCATTCTCACTTTTAACAAGCATTTGTGCTTGATAAAAGTGGAAAAAATAGGCTAACATTGCTATGCCTTTTTCTTTTCATATATTTCTCATAATTTTGTTGCATAAAACTAACCTTGATGTAGGTTAAGCCTCTTTATTTGATCCATGGATCCGCTACCAAACAAGGGACGGATTGAAGTAGACGATTTAACCGCTAGGGATGATGCAAGCTCGCCTTTTGGGGAGAAATTAAGTTAAACTCAAGGACACGCCTTTTGTTTCGACAAAGGGGAGAAGAGTGTAAACGAGAAGGTAATGTAAAGGTAGTAAGGATACAAGTAACTTTTTACATCTTACTTTCTATTACGTTTACATATCTTTGTCATCATCAAAAGGGAGATTGTTAGTGCAAATATTACGATATTTAATCTATACTGATCTCGTTTGTTTTGATTGATGACAAACATGTAACTTGTAATACATAACGTAAAATGTACAAGTTACTTGTAATTACATTGTCTCAACATACATTCAGCACCTCTCGATGTCTCAAGTCCTCGTATGTTACAACACAGGTTCGTACATGTTTGTTATGTGGCATTATGATCAAACCCATTAACAAATCATTTAGAATGTTTAAAATACGTTTAGAGTCACTAAGTATTTTAATAGGTTAACCATTCTATTTCGAACCTCATTTTACATTTTGCATTCACAAGTATTTTATACAAATACATCTTTTGTAAAATGTCTAACAAATATATACTTTTATTTGTACAAGTAAACTAACTATAATATTCATACAAGTATTAAAGTTTACTTACACTTGACAAAATATATTTTATTTTGACAAGCACTCAACTAGATATTTTATTTTATAAAAGGTTACTTACATTTTATTTACAAGTAACTTACCTTTTAATAAGTATATACATTTGCTTAAATGTATTTTTCATAAAAGGAAAACACTCTTTTATTACCTCATGCATAGTGTCATCTAAATCTTTAAAAGATTTTGGAAAGATTTTGGAAGATATTCTAAGATATCAAATCTAATAAATTATTATATTTTGATTACCACTTTTGGTTATAAATACCATCCCATGGTTTTCTCATATCTTCATCCCTTCCAACACACATTCTTTCTATCTTTCTTTCATCTTTTAGATCTATAGATAATCATGTAGTAACATACATTAATCACCCATATCATCACATGATCATAATGCTTCTAACATTCATCTTTGTTGTAAGCATACTTTACATTTGATCAACCAAGGAAAGCTTGGAGATCTAGCCATCCTCATTCACCAAAGCATATCAACATATGAAGATTCAAGATCTCTTGATATCCTCATTGATTGAAGACTTCTTATTTAAGAAGATCACTTAGATTAGTTATTCATATCCATTAGACATTTATGTCATGGATCATCATTATAAACATCATTGCATCATCACAACACTTTCACCAAACTAGATTAGATGGTTTATGTGTTTGTACCATAAAACACAAGGTTTGTTATGTTGGGCCATAAAACATAGTGGGAGTGGTTGTACCCTTGAAAAGAACTCGACATCTAGCTTAGTGTCGGAAATATTGTATAAGCGACGTTAGGTTGGTTCTACCTCGAACTAGAACCCGGTATTTAGCTTTGTACCGGAAAAGTGTAGCGACGATTGTAAGGTTTTCTCCACGAGAAGGGAGCTTGTTGATTTAGTGAAGTAACTCTCGAGTTGGGTACTCGGGGAGTGGAGTAGGGCGGAAAGGAGATCCGTGACCGAACCACTATAAATCCTCGTGTTCGGTTTGCACTTTCCTTTCTTTATCTCTTTACTTTTATAATTGCTTGTGATGTGGTTTGATGTTTATTCTTGTGTGACAACTTGGTTTACTATGCTTTATATTAGTTACAAACAATAATTGATACTTTCATATTATAACAAGCTTCATAAACGATTTGATACTAAAGATCTAACGTTTTTAAACGGTAACGTATTCACCCCCCCTCTACGTTTTCACAATATCTTTAATCAGGTATATCAAAAAAATATCACAGATATGCTATTTTTAGACAGAGAAAAACGTGATTAAAATGTGATCAAATTTTTTGTGATCATTATTGAATCTTCAATATTTTGCTCGACTCAAAAGTGATTATTCTGAATAGACTTGCACCATGATGGGTAATAATTTCAAGTTAGTTATTAGAGTTAGTCGTCATCTAAAAGTTGATGATGGATCTCTTTAACTAGCAACATAAACGTGTCTCGCAAATTAAGATAATTCACTAATTTCAAAGGTGTTTACTAATTCCTTCATGTGCAAAAACATTAAAAAAATGGTTACAAGAGCTATATGTGAATCGTGAAGCGTTTGTTTTCAAAAAATTTCATAAGCACATGTGTAAGGGGAGTAGCTCTTTAAAACAAGAACTTTCAATGTGTTATCAAAACAAGTTTTTCCAAAACACGTTGACTGATTTTAAAATGGTTTAAAGGCTGAGATGTTACTCCAAACCAACAAAACCAACACTTGTGTTCGTGAAGAAATAAAGCGGTTAGGTTTAGATTGTATCCCATGATCCAACAGGATCTTCCTACGGACAATACACTAGTTAGTGTAGAAGTCCTTAGGTGTGAAAAAGTGAGTAATTGAGAAAAAAGGGAAATAAGGGGTTGAAGAATGAAAAACAAGTTAATGAAAGGGTGAAAAGAAATAAACCCTAAACTTAGGTCAGAAAACGGGTCAATTCATATGCTATCTCTAATCACAAAGATGATTAAGATATTGAAGACATACATCATGAACCCAGTGATGCAATGTACAACTCATTCACAGTCACTAAAGTCTCTCTCAAAAGATTCTTGTTTCATTTCTCACGAAGATTAAACACATAATCTATCGGCCTCTCATTCGAGATGTGTTGATATTAAAATGTGGCACTCTGCTCCAGCCTCAACACTAAACCAAAATGAGTCTAGAGCCAAATGAGATTCAAAAATAAAATCTCTTAGGACACATGCCAATCATACAATTGTTGTTTATCAATAAGAACACAAGTTTTACTTTTAAAGTCCTTCGTAGATTTTATTAATCTTTCCAAATATTCATCATGGTGGTTCCTATGCTTCAAGCGGTATAGAGTAGTAGAGTGATGCTTTGTGTACTCAACTACTTACCTTTATCCGTCTTAGCTCACAAGCATCCAAAATTAAGAACGGCTAGTGTAAAGATATCAAAAGCGTTATGTTAGCATTTTAAGTCGCATCCGTTCTAAGAGTATTGAAAAACATTTTAGCATCATTGATGTATCCATTCTAAACATCGTTAGCATCATTGTTACATCCATTCTGGAGCATTCAAAGGCGTTGTTAGCTTCTTGGGATGTATCATTCGAGATATCTAAACACTAAGCATGAGGACTAACATATATACATATCCGATTATCAATGTTGTAAGTCTGATGAAAGCAACCATTCAAGAGGACCACATCGATATCTTCACTTCCTTGTACTCATACTTACGCATATATTATCATCAACAAAGCTCAAATCGAGAATGTTCAAGACAAAGAAATCAAGATAAAGGCAATGTGTTTCATCAAAGTCAAGATCTAATCAAAGGAAGTCAAGAACAAGTTCATAAGTCAAGTGAGGAAAGCTTATGTATGAAGATCAAAGCTATATAAGACTTATGAGTATGATGGAAAGAATGTGACAAAGACAAGATGAAGATATATGATCAAAGGCAAGAAAAGACAACATATGTATATCATAAGATCACATAGCATGTAAAGAACAAAGAATCAACACTCATTTACTTTAACATTCAAGATTCAAGATCAAGATTAAAGACCAATTTACAACAACTCATCCAAAACAACTAAGGAATGACATCCCTTAGAAGGAGATTATTAGCATTACTTTTAGTAATAGAAGTAATAGAAGTGATGGTATTCTACGTTTAAGAACTATGTAATGTTAATAGAGAATATGTAAGAGTCTAGTATCGGGCTATAGGTACAAAGCTAATAGGCTACTAGTTTAGTCTAATAGTTTATGTATTAGAAGGTCAAGCCCACGAGAACTAACTTGAGCCCAAGCCCATTATGTGAGTCGTTGGGATGGTATAATATCCACATGTCTCACTTGTGTGTGTATGTATGGGTGTTCTAGTGTGTGAAATACAAACCTCCTTTCTTCCTCTCTTTTTCTCTCTATCACACGACCAAAACACCACCAACATCAAGTCACCATCTTTTGTGTTTAAGTTAATTAATAAGGGATCCTACAAAAATAAACATGTTGGAGACAAGAATAAAGATGGTTGAGGCAAGATTGGAATTGGAAAGGCATCCCGAGAACCAAGCATGGCACTTAGTTGCAATACTTCATGAGGTTTTAGATTACATAGAAAATCTTCATATGTAGTAGTGATAACGCTACACGCGTCGTTCGGGGTCAAGGAAACTTCCTTTTCTTCGAGCAAGTTTTATAACACCTAGGCGATGAACCTAATCGTTGTAGTGTAGTAATTAGGGTAAGCCACGGGTATTGATATCATTCTCTAGGGAATAGGAATGCTAGTAAGAAGTTACTACGCTAAGGTTAAGGTTGAGGAAGATTATTTTTGTATTTTATATTTTATGAAATGGAAAGGTACGAATCTCGGGTATTGGATTTGGGGGTTGGTATTTCTACCGATTACTCTACTAATATCTAATTATCTAAACTAAGGTTGTGGGAGTCTATGTCTAATTAATGTGTGCTCGTATGATAGTTTAAAGATGTGTTTACTTAGGTTATACTACTCCTTAATTATCTCCTATTGATGGTTGAGTTGTCACGTCCTTATTCTTAGTTGCGTTGTGTGTCTAAAGTTGTAGGGTATCGTTTCTCCTAACTCTTTGAACTTACCAAAGGGTCTCGTCTACAAAACCCACTAAGGATGATAAACTCTTACTCTAAGGCACTCTTTGGATAATTTAGCCTACAACTACTCGGGTAATCATATTCTAAGGTTCACAAAGATGAATCAAGCATTAAGTACACAACGAATGACCTATCGCATTACTAGATCATTAATCAACTAAGATAAGAAACAACCAATCAATATTCAATAATTAAGTTTCATACTTCCTAAGCAAACACACAAATAAATTAGCGGGACATGGAGAACATGCAAGCATACACACAAATAATCAAAGACATAATTGAATTAATGAAGTAAATACTTATCTTGATGTAAGATAGGGTTTAAAACCCTAAAATCTGTACAAGACACCTTAGGTTCGGTTTTAGGTTTTCACTCCAAAAGACTCTCCATAAAAGCGAAAAATTCGGATTCTATATATAAGATTACATATCGACGGCGTCACCTTATGTTTAAATGGCGCGTCGTGTCGCCGTCATGAGGGTTTCGTCTTGGCGCGTTAACCTTGCGGCGTCACCTTATGTCCGTGGCCGTCCTCTTGACTTTCGTCGTGCGGGTCGCATCTAGGCCGTCCGGTAGCAGCGGCCTACTCTTTTAAAAGCCGGCGTCGTCACTTGAAAATAGGGTTTTGGCTTCTGTATCGTCACAAAAATCCTCCGGCGGCGTCGCAATTAACACTGACGCCGTCGCCTACATTTCAATGACTTTGAGTGTCTCGATTCGACTTTGGCCATTTTCTTCATATATTCGCGCCTTTTCGTCCAAATAAGTGCCATTCCAGGCATTTTGCCTTCAAGAGACCTAAAAGTGAAAAGGCGATATTAAGCAATAACGGATACAAAGTGATCAAATAAGGGCTTAACGACCCTCAAAATGGTACCTTTTAAAACCTTATCAAATATCCCTACACTTGTTATTTGCTTGTCCTCAAGCAAATGTGCTTTTTGATTAATTTATAAGTTAGGGGTCATGAAGCATTAATTCAAAGCGGTCCACAACACATATAAGCCCATAAAAGTCATAACAAGCACGGAAATACATACTAGCACCTCACATGGGGTGTTTGGGTACTCGCATCTTTCTCGGTGTATATATGAAATATAACAAATAGGAAATGGAAGATAAACACTCATTAACGGTCCTAGTACATAGATTACCATAGGCTTGAGAATAGATCAAACCTCCATCGCTTTGGCGTAAGCACCTAGGAAAGACTATCAAGAGGTCTTTTAAAGGGTTGGAATGTTAGGCTTACGGTAGGAAACAAGGGTTTGGTGGGATAGGCTATTTAGTGGTGGCAAGTCAAAAATCTCTATGTTAAATGCATCTGAAGAATGGCGTTGCTAAGCCAAGACTCGACACTCTAAAACTCTAGGTAGCGAAATAAACAAACATAAATTTAAAGGAAAGATGTAGGATGGTAGCCCGTATTTTTTTTTTTACACTTTTACTCTACCATCCTCTACGGTAACATCAAAATGATTGGGATTTATAGGCACATCCCTACACTTGAGTTTTATTACTCTAACACTAATTTGACCCGAATTGAAAAGATCAAAACACTTGGGGTACATTATTACATAAACAAAGAGAATTTGAATTTAACGTTCCCTTCCGTCATTTCATAAACTTTAACTTTTCCCATGAATCCCAATCGTCCCAAAGCGTATACAAAGAATATAACTCGACTTAGCAACTTATGCAAGCAACTAGATAATTGAACTAAGGGTTTAGGGTGATAACAAACATTTGCACTAAAAGTGAGTGCATAAGGGTAGGCTAAGGAGATTTGGGTGTATATTTGGGGTGGGGTGTAAACAATGCTCTTCATTAATATTCGGAAAAACCGAAACATCACGAGAACCGCGAAAAGGATAGGCTCGAGGGGTTAACTAGGGGTATCGTGTACTAAAGATGAGTACAACGCAAAGGGTGTGGGGAATTACTCAACCGATGTGGAAGAAGTAATTATATTACGGTATCAAATAAGGGTTATCCTAATGCCTCTTATCATTTAGTTATTCCTAACTACACAAGTGTAGTCTTACTAGCGATCTCGGAATGAATCACAAAACAAGTTCTAGAATCTAGTATACTACGGTTCACACTCTAAGCATTGAAGATGAATGCTTCAATTCCTACTAATCTAAGGCGATCCTCGCATTTGGTGGAATTTAGGTGGTAAAGGGTTTTGTGCTAGTCATGTAACTTCCTATCCGTGAGGCGCTTTTGTTAAGACTAATGGCTCACTCCTATATGTCATGAAAATTTTAAATTTGGTGCCAAAATTACCTAACCGACATTTTCTCATGGTTTATTACAAAAGTGCAATTGGACAAAGCAAATAATCAATTATAAGCATAGTTTCAAAGTTCCGTTTTATTTTCCCTCCTACACTTAAAGCGAACATTGTCCCCAATGTTCCCAAAATATCAAAGTTATGATAAAGAAGGTAATCAAAAGCGAAAAAACTAATACTCCCCGATTAGCTCGGTAGGATCCGTGTAAAGTGGTGGTTAAATCCTTTCGAAGAAGAATTATTTAGTGAAAAGCTCCTTCCAATCTTGTGTAACTTCTTCTTGACAAACTAAACTGCACACTTGAACAAAACAAGCGAAACCTTCGCGTAAAATCGGTGGTAATAATATATATAAGACTCGATTTAAACTAGGATATAATGCTTGTGGAATGGATGTTTACAAAATTTCTAAGAAAATTAAGACACAGAAAATTCCAAAATTTATAAGTAGCTCGAAAAGCGAGAAAAAGTGATCGATGTTTTACTCCTTCACGGCGCCGTCGGTTGCAATCTGACGCCGTCGGTTATCTGACAAAAAGCGTTGCGATTTTACGAAAAAAGTTACGGAAAATTTACATCTTTAGAATCGGAAAATTTACGCAAAAACATCCATTATGACTCGATACAAGCATTTGACTCGAACAAACAAATATATATATCTTTTGGTTAATTGTTATTCTCATGTTTACGTTTCTTTTGAAAGCGTGTGTAATCCTCCTACACTTATCCCTTATGTAAAATACATTTATATGCAATTAAGGCGAGGTTAAAAACAAAATAAAGCATTTTACAAATTTAAACATGAGGATAAACAATTAATAAAAGATATATGACACTAACAAGCAAACAATTAAGCATGGGTTGCCTCCACGAAGCGCTTTTCTTTATTTAAGAGTCTTGTAGCTAGACTCATAGTCGTGCTCCTCGTTTTTTAATCTTAGAGGCCCATTCGATCTCCTTAATTCTTCTTTCATCACGAATATATTCGGGCCCTAGTTCAAGACAAGCGATGTAGTAGACTTTGTTTTCCAACCTACTTGAATGCCGGAATGTTATCAACATCTAAATCATCCATGCCCTTATAATTCTTATTTTTATGGGGCATTATATATTTAACACTCTCGGCTTCATTTGAGAACTCGATTATCCTTTCTCTTTATCATAAACCATCTTAGACTCTTCTATAAATGGTTTCCCAAGTATCACATCTCCTAAAACCCATCAATGATTCCTTTGACATTTTCGGAATCATGAAATCACACCTATATGTGAAGTTACCTATGAACACGTGCAATCCCTTAACCCTCCCACATAGTTACTTGCTTTCCTAGGCGAAAGGGGTCCTCATAGGCTCTAGCTTTTTGCTCATGATCCAATTGTAATAGAGCCTAGACATTATATTCATGGGTGCCTTATAATCAATGTAGGTGTGATCCTGTATAAGTATCCAATCATACACGGTATTTTGATGTTTTAGGGTTTCCCTCCTTATCTGAGGCTCGAAGGTGGTCTTGGAAAATTAACCACATTATGGTGATAAGCGGTTTCTTTCCTTTTAGGGTATGAATCAAAGTACTCCCTAAGTTCTCCCTTCTCCTTACTACCCTCCATAATTTCTAACATCTTATAATCTCCTTCTTCTAGATCATCATCCGAATATCTTGTAGTCGAATCACTATCTAAAGGTTGATCAGTTCATAAGGGCTTCCTCGAGTGTAGTCTTAATTATCATATTTAATTTCCTAAGCTCTCAATCTCACTCATGATCACAGGCTCGAAGTTGGTTAGCGGTGGGTCAGCGGTGGGTATTTGTTTGGTGGTGAAGCGTTGTTTGGTTGTTGGTTGTCGGTGGTGGTTGGTTATCATCCTCCATGATGAAAAGTGATGGGTGTTACGAACAAAGGTCACGAAGAAGGGGATAGACTAAGAAAGCTAAAAATGAGAAAATTTACTTGATAGGAATCAAGCAAAGAACCTAAGCGAGGTGGACTACTAACTAGCTATTCTATTCCCGCGTGGCGCCAAAAACTTGATAACGCTACGCATCGTTCGGGGTCAAGAAACTTCCTTTTCTTGAGCAAGTTTTATAACACTCTAGGCGGTGAACCTAATCGTTGTAGTGTAGTAATTAGGGTAAGCCACGGGTATTGATATCGTTCTCTGGGGAATAGGAATGCTAGTAAGAAGTTACTACGCTAAGGTTAAGGTTGAGGAAGATTATTTTTGTATTTTTATATTTTATGAAATGGAAAGGTACGAATCTCGGGTATTGGATTTGGGGGTTGGTATTTCTACGATTACTCTACTAATATCTAATTATCTAAACTAAGGTTGTGGAGTCTATGTCTAATTAATGTGTGCTCGTATGATAGTTTAAAGATGTGTTTACTTAGGTTATACTACTCCTTAATTATCTCCTATTGATGGTTGAGTTGTCACGTCCTTATTCTTAGTTGCGTTGTGTGTCTAAAGTTGTAGGGTGTCGTTTCTCCCAACTCTTTGAACTTACCAAAGGGTCTCGTCTACAAAACCCACTGGGATGATAAACTCTTACTCTAAGGCACTATTTTGATAATTTAGCCTACAACTACTCGGTAATCATATTCTAAGGTTCACAAAGATGAATCAAGCATTAAGTACACAACGAATGACCTATCGCATTACTAGATCATTAATCAACTAAGATAAGAAACAACCAATCAATATTCAATAATTAAGTTTCATACTTCTAAGCAAACACACAAATAAATTAGCGGACATGGAGAACATGCAAGCATACACACAAATAATCAAAGACATAATTGAATTAATGAAGTAAATGCTTATCTCGATGTAAGATAGGGTTTAAAACCCTAAAATCTTGTACAAGACACCTTAGGTTCGGTTTTAGGTTTTCACTCCAAAGACTCTCCATAAAGCGAAAAATTCGGATTCTATATATAAGATTACATATGCGACGGCGTCACCTTATGTTTAAATGGCGCGTCGTGTCGCCGTCATTAGGGTTTTGTCTTGGCGCGTTAACCTTGCGGCGGCGTCACCTTATGTCCGTGGCCGTCCTCTTGACTTTCGGCGTCGTCTGGGTTGCATCTGGGCCGTCCCGGTAGCAACGGCCTCTCTTTTAAAGCCCGGCGTCGTCACTTGAAAATAGGGTTTTGGCTTCTGTATCGTCACAAAAATCCTCAACGGCGTCGCATAATTAACACTGACGCCGTCGCCTACATTTCGACTTTGAGTGTCTCGATTCGACTTTGGCCATTTTCTTCATATATTCGCGCTTTTCGTCCAAATAAGTGCCATTCCAGCATTTTACCTTCAAGAGACCTAAAAGTGAAAAGGAGCGATATTAAGCAATAACGGATACAAAAGTGATCAAATAAGGGCTTAAACGACCCTCAAATGGTACCTTTTAAAACCTTATCAAATATCCCTACACTTGTTATTGCTTGTCCTCAAGCAAATGTGCTTTTGAATTAATTTATAAGTTAGGGGTCATGAAGCATTAATTCAAAACGGTCCACAACACATATAAGCCCCACAAAAGTCATAACAAGCACGGAAATTACATACTAGCACCTCACATGGGGTGTTTGGGTACTCACATCTTTCTCGGGTGTATATATGAAATATAACAAATAGGAAATGGAAGATAAACACTCATTAACCGGTCCTAGTACATAGATTACCATAGGCTTGAGAATAGATCAAACCTCCATCGCTTTGGCGTAAGCACCTAGAAAAGACTATCAAAGAGGTCTTTAGTTATTTGAGTGACTATTATTTACATGGTTAAAATATACTCCTTACGTCCCAAATTACAAGTTTATTTTCCTACTTTTGGTTGTCCCAAAACACTTGTTCATGTTTCTAATTCAACCAATCAAAAGACACTCTAGTAAAGAGAGAAGATATTTGATTTGTGAATAAATTAGTTAGTGGGAATTTATTAAACTTTGTGCAAATTAAAAATACACTTATAATTTGGGACGGATGGATTATAATTTCTGATAAGTTAATTTGATAATTGGATGTAGGAAAATTCATTTTTAAAGCATTTTATAATTAACTTAAATAATTTTATATCTAATTTAAATAATTTTAACATATTTTTGATTAATTTAATATATTTTAAATTAATTTTATTTTATTTTATTTATTTTAAATAATTTATATCATTTATAAATTATTTTAACTTATTTTTATTTTTTTAATATTTTTATTTAATTTTAACCATTTATAAATTATTTTAAAATGATTTAAAAATTTAAAAATTAGTTTTAATTTATTTAAATAATTTTTAATTTTTTAAAAACATTATTGTTGGTCAAATAATGGTCAACCTGTTGGCTAGGACATGTCTTAGCCAATTATTTAGGGAAAAAAAACTATAAATTCATAACGTACTTTATAAAAAAAACTCATTATGCTCTATCTACTTCACTTATTGTCATAATACATAACCGTTTTCATTTTATTCGATTATTTTCATCTGTTTTATCCGTTTTTAGTAAATCGTTCATTTTATCCGTTTTCATTTTAATATGTCCGGATAAAAGCAGGATAAAACGGATAAAGCTGATAGGAATTAGAAATTTCGGGTATTAAAGAGTCGGTCACCTCAAGTATATGTAATCGTTAAGCTCGTAGTCGTAGTTATTTTAAGTTAAGTAGTATTTAGTTAAGTAACACCGTGGAGGACGGACGGGTCTTTACCCATTGTATGCACGATCCATGACCCGTTGTGTGGCGTTTATGTAAGACTATAAATACTCTACCTCCCAAGGTAGAGTTGGAGCTCATAATAATATCTTTCACTTTCTCTCACTAAGTTCCCAAAACCTCCAACTTTCTCTCTAGAATTCCATTTGTACGTAACTTGATGTTTTGGTTTGATGTGTAAGTGAAAACTAATATCCTACAATTGGTATCAAGAGCCTGGTTAGATCATATCTTGCACATCTTTGGATTTCTAGTGGTTTTAGGTGGTTTTGAGTTTGAAAAAGTTTAGTGGTTTGTGCATCATTTGGTTGATTTCTTGTGTTAAAGCTTGGATTTTGTTAGTACTTTTACGTTTAGAATCATCACAAGTGTTTAGGTTTTCATTTGGTAAGCTTGAATCATCTTGGTTGGGTTGTTTTTGGATTGAAAAGTGATGTTTGTGAAGTTTTCTTGCTAGCGACTTGATCTACGGATTATTTTTCCTTGTAGCGACTTGCTTTACATTTTTGTAGCGAGTTGAAGTTTTTGGAGCTAGCGACTTAGACTTAGCGACTTACGGTACAAGTAGTGGACTCTTCACTACGGGTAGCGACTTGGTGAGTAGCGAGTTGCTATTTAGCGACTTGATTCTTTAGCGACTTGAATCTTAGCGAATTGCTGCCAAAATTTTGCTAGCGACTTGAGGCTTAGCGAGTTACTATTTAGCGACTTGCCTTTGTTTAGCGACTTGGGACTTTAGCGACTTGGTGGTATAGCGAATTAGGTGTTAGCGACTTGGTGCATTATCTTCTAGCGACTTGGGTGATTTTTACGGTTTTCTCTTGATTTAGTAAAATCCGTGAAAGAATCTATTTCCGGTTTAATCATAGAGTTATAAAATCCGTATAATCATTAACATGTCTACCAACGTTCCTACTATCATCTCCACTTTGTTCGAGGATGTTCAAGCGGTGGTTCGGATACTCGACCACCCATGCTTGTGAGCCGACTACGATTCTTGGGCTCAACGAATCAGTTGTCTTTGTCTTGGAAAGGAAAATGGTGTCAACATTCTCAAATCCATTAATGAAGGACCGTGTCGAGTTGAGACGACTAGAGATGTGCCAATCTTCTTGAAGATGGAACTACGATTTCTGGAATGGACGGACCAAAGATGTATGATGAGCTTGATGATAAGGAGAAAAGAGATTTGATGCGATATCGGGGCTTCTAACATTGTTCTTCAAGGTCTTCCTAAAGACATCTACAAGGCGATCAATCACAACACCGAAGCAAAGGCGTTATGGGATAATGTCAAGATGCTTCTCTCGGTTGAATTAACTATGAAAGACGAGAATCACAACTCTATGGCCAATTTGAACACTTCAAGATGAAACCGGATGAGAGTGTCTATGAGTACTATGTGAGATTTCATAAGTTGGTGAATGATATGAGGAACATCGAATGACTATGCCTAAGATTCAATGAACTCTAAATTTGTAAACAACATGAATCCCGAATGGCACAAGTTTGTCACCTCTGTGAAGCTCACTAAAGGATTGAAGAATACAAACTATGAGCAACTCTATGCCTTCCTCCTTGAGAATGAGAGACATGCCATGTTTGAAAAGAGGATTCTTGATCGGTTCAAAGGTCGGGGAGAAACAAGCTCTACAAATGAGTCAACCGCCTTTTCACAAATGATGGGATTACCACCAATGCTCCTCAAGTTGTACCCGAAGATGATAATCACAAACCCATTTCGATCCAAGGTTCAAGCAACTCGATGCAAATCTTTGTCATGGAACATTTCATCAATCAATGACACTCATGGTTAAAGAGAGCAGACACTCTCACCTCACACCAACAAACTTCACACTCGCAATGAGATCCGAACCGCCTCAATCTTCACAACCATGCTTTGATCGAGATGGGAAAATTATGGGCGATCGGTTCAAGAAAGGCGGTTTGATCAAGGAAGAGGTGGGTGGCGGAGGTTATGTTGGTAATCGAGAATCGAGGAAGGAATGGTAATCAAGGTCAAGCTAAGCCGAACAAATGTTATAAGCTGTGGTGGTGAGGACACATTGCAAGGCGCACATCTCCAACGTCCACAAAATCACGATTACTTGAGAGATAAGATCTTGCTTGTACAAGCTCGGGATAATGGTCTTGCTTTGGATGAAGAGGAATTGTTGTTTCTTCTTGAAATGCCAAGACCTATGATGCGAGATGTGGATGAGCGACCTATTCGAGATAGGTCACAATCATCGAATGCCTTTCAAGTCGGCGATTGTGATGCATCGACTTCTGATGTGGATGATGGACCTACTACACACACAATTTTATGGCTAGCATTTCTCCAATGGTATCTCCAGGTCTCTTCTTCACCACAAGTGGCCCATCCAAAGACAAACTCATCTCAGAGGTACTAAAACTATACGATGATGCTGATGTGCAAAAGATGCATCACAACTTGGTTTAAAATTGCGTTTTGCGATCCAATGCGCTCAAGGTCCCAAAGGCCGATGCGTAATGCGTGATGCGAATGCGAGCGCAATTTAGACACGATGCGTTTAGTATTAAAAAGGTAAAAAAAATATTTATAAATAATACATTTTTACCAAGTACCAAGTAAATGCAACAAACTTATAAATAAATCACTAACATATTCAAAAGTAGATGATAACATGATGTTAAAATATATCAAAAGTATACTTACAAGATACAAGTTATATCGTAACAAAGAATCATAATTTACTCATAAATAAATCAATAGCAAAAGTTAGTATTATAAAGTTTAGTCAAAGTTGAACAACATATGAGTTCTAGCGTCGAATCAAATAAATTAACTCACTTTGTACCTAATAAAATAACATCTGTGATTATTATAATCAAAGAAGAACATACGAGTTTTACAAATTGAATCACACAACAGAAAAAATAAAACTATTCGATTATGCATTGAAGTAAATTAAAGAATTTACTCACTTTGTAGAATTAGTCGCACCACCAGGAGCT
Source organism: Chrysanthemum lavandulifolium (assembly GCA_022545495.1). Taxonomy (NCBI): domain Eukaryota; kingdom Viridiplantae; phylum Streptophyta; class Magnoliopsida; order Asterales; family Asteraceae; genus Chrysanthemum; species Chrysanthemum lavandulifolium. The sequence goes on from CM040238.1 coordinate 213,658,609, forward strand.
TAAATGAAATAAAAATGGGGTAATTTGGATATAGGGCAAGAACTATGGTTGTCAATGTGTATTTTTTATGTACGTCATTTACTAAGGTCCTTATTAAAATAGTTTGGCTTCGTAAACATTTTGTTTTGTTGAGAAATTAGCCTAAATTTCAAATTGCACTAATTGCGACTATTGCTAGCACTACACAAATGCGATAAATTGTGGTCAATTGCGAATGCAATTTGGAATGGCCTCGCATTAGGTGTCATGATGTGAAATTTCAAATGCAATGCAATGATGCGTGCAATTTGCGCAATAATGCGCGCATTTTTAAACCAAGCATGACAAAGTACAATCAACTGAAACTATTGAATCAAATATTGAAAATATGGGTAATATCAATGTTGTCCCATATGATCAATATGTGAAACAAAGTGAAAGTGAAGTTGTACCAAGTGATGCATCTTCTGCGATCAACAATGACTATGTTTATGATGAATACACTGCATGTTCCACGATGATTACGTAATTTACGAACTAAATGCCTATAAAGAGCGTGTTGCTATTTATGAACAACGTGCAAAATTTGAGTTGACCACTCGTGAGCAAGAAATGGACGACCAAGTGCGTACAATCATTAGAAAAAGTAATTTTCGAGAAGAAGTATTAAAACAAGAAATAAATTCCTTGCAAGAAAAGCTTTCTAAAACTGCTAAGCAAAAACAAGAACTTCAAGAAAATGTGAAAATGCTTAAGCAAGAATTTAATGCAAAGGAATCAAAACTCTTGAAAGATTTTTCTAATCCGAAAACTTTGAAAAACAAACTTGAAAACAAGTTGTACATACAAGGGAACACCATTCAGACTGCTCACATGATCTTTTTTTTTTTGGGTAAAGGGGAGTAATCCTGCACCCTGGTAAATGTATTAACCAAAGAAACGTTTAAGTACAATGGATATGAGTGAAATCCCATATCTCAGCCGTTACATAGGCATAAAGCTTACATAACAAGATACTTCCTATTCTCTAAACAAGAAAACAAAACACTACTCAAATGATAACATATGACACAGCGAAATAAAATTACTTCCTAGGACCTTGAAACTTTGTGCCATACATGGCATTAAAGGCATCAAATTCCACGGAAGATCACGAACTGTTTCGCATAGTCATCAAGTCATAGTCATCATACTCATCTTCAAACTCTTGGCCACCACCAAATATATTAGCAGACTCATCAAATGGGTTGCAACAACCTCATCTTGAATCGACACCTCAATCTCTCCCACTTTAGAAAAAGGGTTAACTCTACGAGTAGAAGAGGTAGGCGGAATAGGTTGACCATCATCATCCACAAGAGTAGCTTTCCCATCAATAATTAGCTTTTCAAGCTTACCAATTTTCTCAACTATGGGAGTAGAACCAACATCCATTGTTCCTATTGAATCACTCACAAGCGGTACATGTGATATAGAACCAGTCTTAATCAACTCATCCTCATTAACCTTCATTGTATGACCAGTATCCACATCTGTAGCGTCCATATTAAGAGCATCAAACTGATTAGACGTAGTGATCATGGTTCCACTCGTACTAGCCACATCAGAAGCCATCTTCTTACGGACATTTACTTTCTTGGGTTCAGGAGAAGGCTTTTTGGCGATATTCAAAATGCTTGCCCACCATGATTTAGTAGAACCTCCTCGACCGGATTCGGTAACTTGCTTTCCCTTCTTCTTATTGTCAGCGATCGAAAACCATCACTTACATTCTTATGAGGTTGAGCGATCGGAATCACAACCTTAGGACAATCCACCAAATTATGTCCAAATACCGACATTTCTCACATCTAGGCGGTTTCCATTCATATTCAACACGGATCTTCTCAATAGTCAAACCCGTACCATCAAGTAAAGGAATCTCGACGGTGAGGTGTCCCTAAGAACCTCATCCGACTTCACTTCAATCATACACCTAGCAAAACTACTACATTGCGATTCTTTGCACATTTGACTAGTAAAAGCATCTAACCTTTTGGCGTACCAATCAATGTAGCAAGAAGAGGAGTCCGTCATCGAAAACATAGCTAATGGAACATCATGGAATTTAACCCACACCGGAATGTTAGTCAATCCTCTTTAAGCAAGTTGGTGTTCGGTGTCCATGGTTTAAGAATAATAGGAACATTACGAATCAACGAGGACCATTATCAAGAACATCATCGGCGCTTTTATTCGAATTAAACTTGAAGAAGAAGAATCCTTAGCGTTCATCATAACCTTTTGTAAACCATACTTAGCCCGTATTGCGAACATAATAGTCAACAACGGGGAAAAGCAAGGCGTTGACCAAGGAAGTATCCGTAGAGTATTCTCAAACCTCATGTTCACCTCTTCCACCACTTTCATTGGGACTAAAGGTCAACATCATCCTTCTTTTCTTGCATTCTAACCTCCGAAAATTAGACATGTGTTTAGGATTCATTAGAAGCAACACCCGTAAGAAACCGACTTAACTCCATTACCACAAGTAGTAACAACCTTAGGTGCTTTAGGATCAAAAGTAACACTATGATTAGTACCATACATACGGGATTGCATAGCCACATCAAAACTCGTGGAGGAGTATTTGCGGAATAAACATTAGTACCATTCGAATTAAATTGAAGCCCAATACCACTCGAATTATTCACATCGGAAGATGAAGCCATCTTAGCAATATCATTGTCAATTTTATTCATTCGTCATCAAATTTCGATCGCATTAGCAATCAATTGCTCCACATTAGGTCATTTTGAAACATTAGAGGCGAATCGGAAGCATGTGTATCATGGCTTTGCTCCAAATCATCCAAAACAACCTTATCCTTAACCTTATTCACGTTATCATTTATCACATTCAATATGATCACCAAGACTCTCGTTCGACCGATTACTACCATCATCATTGCCTGTATTCAACCGTGCATCAAGTTCATCATCCGTTTGCAACCCAACTTGATCGGCCAAGTTAGATGGTGCATCAATAGTTTGCGAACCACTAGTTTGATCGGCCAAACTAGTAGAAGACCCCACATCTCTAGTGCCCTTACGAGCACTATTCTTGTTGAAGAAACCTTTTTCCATCTCTCTTAAACCCTCGACCTACCGAACCAAATCACCCCAACCAAGTACCAATCAACCAATGAGATGTACACCAAGAAAACCCTAAGCGAAGCGTTAGGGTTTAAACCACAAAGAAATCGATCCTATCCCATAATACAAAAACGTTAAAAAGAATGATAGGATAGGAGGATGATCGACCAGTTAAAACGAATAGGAAAACCACGAATAATTGACTGAATAGTCAATAAAAGTGGCGTAATACTATTAGTTTATTCAATTAGATTCACGTAGCAAGGAATATAGCTTCAAAAACCAATGCATAACTTTAATGCATGCAATATTGGTATCAATTAATGAAGCACTATTGACGATTAATGGAGCAAGATGAACCGATCGGTTTTTTTAGTTTTTCTCCAAATCGCCTCTTGAGAGAGAGAAGTTAGGGTTTCGTTGTTCTGGTATAGAGTCTTAAGCGATAAGCATAGAATTCCCCTTGTTGAAGAACCAAATCCAGAGGTCATTAAAAGGGCTAGAAATGCTCATAAGGTTCTTTATGATAGTAATGAAATCCTTAAACCTAGACAGAAACCTAGTTGCGTTGAGTGCACTGAGGAAGATAAGAAATCAGATGAAGTCACTAGGGAAAAGATAAACAAGAAATTAGGCGATCCTAAATGTAAAGAAAAGAAAATAAAGATCACACCCATGATTACAAGAAGGAAAAGCTGGATTTCCTTGAACATGTTTAAGCCTCGGACAATGTTGACTCCAGAACAAGTTTTACGGAAAATGGATTTAGATAAGCGGAAATTTGAAAATATTGTTGAAACAAACCCTCCCTTTGGAAAATGCCTAGAGCGTTGTGTATCCTCCTAATACACCAATGCATCTTGTTCCTAGAACAATTGCCACTAAAAGCAAGACCTTAATTAGCCAATATGTTATCTTTCAACTATTTGTTTTGTAAAACACGAAAATTTAAAATCCGAATAAAGACTAAAATACCCTTGGAACTAAAATTATAAAATACGTAAAATATATTTCTAACACTTAAAGAAATAAAAAGATTAACTTGTGAATATTTAAAACCCTAACTAAAGTATATTACGTAATTGTTTTGAGTGCGACAAAGAGTTAAAAGTTTAAGTAAATGTTTTGGGTCGCGTTTGTTTGTTTCGTGTGAGCTTAGGGCGAAGCCCATAGTGGTGCGTGTGAATGGTGTGACCGGTTGGACCAAACCCAAACCCAACCCAATTACTTTCCTAGTTAAACTCAAATACTACAACTATAAATACAACACATAATCATAAGTTTGGAACCCTAGTTATTTTGCTCTCTCTTTCTTTTCTCCCTATTCGGCGAGACTCCCAACACACCCTTGGTGTCGATTTTGCTCAATCAAGTGAAGGTATATCGTTTATTTGTTTTCCTTTAACGTTACCTTGCGTGTATATGTCAAGTTATATTTTGTTTCGTCGCGTTTCCTTGTTTTCTTTTGTGGCGAGTGGTGAAACAAAACCAAGAAAAACCTAACTCATTTAACTTCTAAATAATAAGAAACATGTAACGTAAGATGTGATATGGAATCGAGTCGTGTTTGTGTTGATTTGATTAGGGCGAACCACATTAAATAGAATCGAACCATGTTTTAATTTTCGAATAATGATTATAACTTAATAACTTGAATAAGTAAAGTATTTAGATGAGCTAATACTAGTGTAAACCCTAATAACCGAAACCCTAATTTGAATTGAGTTGCATATGAGTTTTGAAGATGTATTAATTAAGTAAAGGTTATGTTAAACATAAACCCTAGTTTTGATATGCTAATTTAGTAAGTTATGCTAAACCCTAATAGAGTAAATGCAAAATTAATACGAGTAATAAGTAAATTATATGTCACATAAAATCATAAACATATGCGTTGAAACATAAAGAGGAAAGATTATTTTGTGACGTGTTAGGTTAAGTAACTAGTCATTAAAAGGCGTAACATGTAAGTTAATGCACATTAATGAGACATTAAAGAATGAAAAACCTAACGTTAATAAAAGATGTATGAAACCCTAATTTACGATATTAATATTAAAGCATTTAAGTCTCATTTAATTATGGAAACCCTAAAATATTAAAAGATCATTGTGACGATTATGGAATCATTAATAATATATCGACATTAATGTATATAGGTTACGTGAAGAAGGAGTAATTCTTTGCTTCCTGTTTGACTTTTGATCTTTTGCTTTTGAATAAAAGTGCGGATATTCGACCTTTTCGATAAAGGTTTAAATATGAAGTTTCTTTTCGTTTCCATATTAGGATTTCCTAAACCTTTGCTATGAACCTAATGTGTCTATTTGAGCGGTTATTTATACGAGCTGTGATTTTGAATCATAAAACCTTTGATTTTGAACTATATGATATGAAGACTTTGATTTTGAAAACATGATTAAACATTTGATAAAATATGATCTATATCGGTTATGACATTCTTATTTGATTCGATAGTTGACACCGAGCCAATTTTAACTAGTCATGGGGTTCCATGTCCGTGTCGACAAATGCACTTGACATGACTCTAGGGCGATAGAGTGATGTTACGCCGTCCACTATCTCATTATCTGTATGAGCTCAATTTGAATTATATTATGAATATTTATGCGTGGGCGTATGGATGCATCCTAGATCATTATATGCCATATATTATCATTATCTGTATATGTTATCGATGATTGATCTTTGCGTGCATGCTGCGTCCTTCATAACTCTGGTAGGTCTCCCTACAAATATGTTGCCTTATGTGATTATGATATGTTTACGATATGGCATATGTTACGGGCTTTGAGGTAGTTAGCTATAAAACTTATTACGATATTACGAATTATCTTTTGAAAAGACTATGATTTCATTATCTTTCTTTTACTTTGTTTAGTATTCGATTTTAGTTTAGTATTCTTTTGCTTGTATATCATTCCTTTGGGCTTTTGAAGCTCGGCCGCACTTTCTTTTCTTCATGGGTATCTAAGCATTGGGCTGGTATTGCTTTGGGATGAGTCTTGAGTGGACTTACCTTAGAGATTTAGCTTTGATATTATGATACCATTTAGACTTATGTTTTAGACATTTCGTTTGGAGTTTATTTTCATTTGGGACCTATGTATTGAAGTCTTTTGATTTGGATTATTTCCATATTTATGTTAAAGATTTCTTTTGGTTTATATGTTTGCTTTGATATGACACCATTACTTGTGATTCCTTTACCCTCGTGGGGTCGGGCGTTACAATTTATGGCATCGAGCCAGGTTTCGACTTGTAGTCGGGACACATGACATATGGAGCCTAGGTTTGAGACCTTAGAGTTTAGGATTTGACACAGTGAGGATTTGGGTAGACTTTAGGATTCCTTCGTACTTCCATTTAGTATCTCACCTTTGTTCATTTTGCTAATCGTTTAGATGGTTCGAACTCGTACTCTTGGTGGCGCGGATGGAGATGATGATCTTTGTTAACATAGATCTTGCGATTGCGAATGCTCTCAACTCTCTTTTCCTGGTTTGACTACACGAGATGATGGGCGGTGATCAACAACATTCGTGTCGAATGGTGCTTGGGTAGTGGTGGAGAAATCAACCCGTCGGTATTCATACTTGGCTCGGCGTTTGGTGGCTTAAGCCTCTTTCGTTTAACCTTCTTTGCTACTCCTCTTGAGGCCGAGGGCTGGATCACTCATATTGAGAAGTGTTTGAAATCTTGGGTTGTGGAGATGGATTTAAGACTCGTTTGGCTTCATTCAAATTGGAAGGTGATGCTTTGAGTTGGTGGAAAGCATTGAAACAAGCAAGAGGAGGTGGCGCTTTTCTTTGTGACTTGTACTTGGGTGAGTTTGGACTATCTTCTATAACCGTTACTTCCACGATCTTTGGCGACAAAGGTATGAGAGGATTATCGAGCGATCTACCGGTTTGATCATGAGAACTCTAATGAGTACATGAGTAGGTTTATGAGGTTGGTGAGTTTTGTTGGAGTGATTCTTTGGAGATGGTAGGCGTCAAGCTAAGCACTTCAAGTGGGGCCCGAAGAAGTGGGTGTTGGACCGATTGCTTAATATTGAGTATGAGAATGTGTCGGCTGCAATGGCGCTGACTCGTAACATTGAGATCTTTCATGAGGTTTCGGGTTCTAACAAGCGTGTCGCGATGGTGATCGGATTCAAGGTAGGACTCAAGGTAATGACTATAAGAAACTACGGTAGGAGTTATGATTCGAGAGGTCAAGGGATAGGAGTTATGATCGGTGAGGTCGATCGGGAAGAAATGTTGACCTTGGGCGTTACGAGGCGAGGGTCAAGATAATAGAAATCTTTGGTAGGAATGGAAGTGATCGTCGAACCAAGGTAACAATAACCGGTTACAACAGGATCGACCGACTAGAGGAGCGAATCGGGTCGTGCTTCGGGATCTTCTAGTCGTGAGAGGGACGGTGAGGTTTTGCCACCCCACCTATTTGTACTACTTGTGGAAAGGCTCATCCAGGCGGTGTTTCAAGGCCCTTTGGTGGATGTTTTGGTTGTGGTTCCACTACTCACAAGATTAAAGATTGTCCTAAGAAGAATCCGGCGGTTCACGGAAACTACATCAAGCCGCCAACTACTCTTGGGCGTGTCTATGCTACTACTCGTAACCGGTGGAGCGAACTTGAGTACCATTACAGGCACTCTTTTCATTGATGATTTCTTTGTCTTCGTTTTATTTGATCTTGGCGCACACACTCCATTATATCTATCACATCGCTAAGAAACTTAATATGAAGCCCAAACCGTTAACAAATCACTTATCGATTTCTCGCCTATGAAAAATCATGTGATCATTGATCGTAAATCGTTAAGTGTCCTCTTCGTTTTGATGATCGTATTAACTTTGCAAATCTGTATCCTCTCAATATGGTCGACTTTGATATCATTCTAGGCATGGATTGGTTGGCTTACCATAGAGCTTCAATCGTGCCATGCTAGAACGGTGATCTTTGGAGCGTAAAACATCTGAATCGTTTATCATGGTTCTCAACCCGCCGTCTGTTAAGCTCATTTCCGCTATGAAGGCGCGAATCATGATTGCTCATGGGTGCCAAGGTTTTCTAACATCTGTTAAGGACACATCTTTGGAGAGTCCTAACATTGATAGTCTTCGGTTGTTTGCGAATTTCTTGGCGTTTTCGGATGAACTCCTGGACTTCCCCGGCTCGAGAAGTTGAGTTTAGCATTGAGTTAATTCACAGTCTTGAACCGATTTGAAGGCTCCGTGTCGTATGGCACTGTAGAGCGAAGGAGTTGAAGGAACAAGCGCAGAGATGATAGAAAGTGGATTTATTCGCCTAGTGTTTCTCCATGGGGTGCTTTGTCTTGTTTGTGAAGAAGAAGGATGGAAGCATGCGCTTATGTATCGACTATCGTGAACTCAATCGTATTACTATTAAGTAACCGTTATCCTTTGCGGCGTATAGGCGATTTGTTTGATCAACTACAAGGAGCTAAGTTCTTTTCGAAGATTGACACGAGTCAGCTACCATCGATTCGTGTGAAGGAGCAAGATGTTCCTAAGACCGCGTTTCGTACGGATATGGTCATTCACAATTTCTCGTTATGCCTTTTGGTTTGACCAATGCGCTTTCTTTGTGTTTATGGACTTGATGAATCGTGTTTTCCATGAGTTTCTCGACAAGTTCGTTATTGTTTTCATCGACGACATTTTGGTTTACTCTAAGTGCGAAGAGGAGCATGAAGAACATCTCCGTATAGTTTTGGAGATTTTGAGGAAGAAGAAGTTGTCGCCAAATTTTGAAGTCACAATTTTGGTTGAGACAAGTTGCTTTCCTTGGTCATATCGTGTCGGTGATGGTATAACCATGGATCCGTCTAAAGTTGAGGCTATCACTAAATGGCCAAGACCTCTGACGATGGTGAGGTCGGGAGTTTTCTTGGACTTCTTGGTTACTATAGACGTTTTGTTGAAGGTTTCTCTCGCTTAGCTTTGCCCAAACCAAGCGATGAGGAAAGGTTAACCCAGCGATGAGGAAAGGTGAAAAGTTTGTATGGACGGATGAGCGAGAGAAGAGTTTTGAAGAATTGAAGCGGAGATTAGTGTCGGCTCCTATTTTGACTCTTCCAGCTGGTTCGGGAGGATTTCAAATCTCGATGCATCTAAGAAGGGATTAGGTTGTGTTTTGATGCAACATGGAAAGGTAATAGCTTATGCTTGAGGACTAAAACCTTATGAGGAGAATTACCCAACTCATGATCTTGAGTTAGGCTGCGGTGGTGTTTGCGTTGAAGATTTGGAGACATTACTTGTATGGAGGCGTGTGATATATTCATCGATCATAAGAGTCTCAGTATATTTTCACTCGGAAGGAACTTAACATGAGACAAAGAAGATGGTTAGAACTTCTTAAGGATTATGACACCAACATTCGGTACCATCCGGTAAGGCTAACGTGATTCTTGGCCTTTAGCGAAATCGGGCATTCTTGCGAGTATCAAGATTGAGCCTAGGATTTTGCGTGATTTAGAGAGTTTGGATGTTGAGTTGAGTGTCGAGGTTTTGATGGATCTTGGGCTAGTATGAAGGTGGAGTCGAACCTTATCTTGCAAATTAAAGCTCGAGAAAGATGACGGTGGTGTGGGCCGTGGTGCAAAATGTTGAAGAAGGTAAGCGAGACGGAGTTTAAGGTTGATAATAGCGGTATTGTATGGTATGAAGATAGGCTTTGTGTTCCCAATGATCGGTGCCATTGAGAAAGTTATGATGACTCATAGTTCTCCTTTCACTATTCATCTGGTTCTACCAAGATGTATAGGGATTTGAAGCGATACTTTTGGTGGAGCGGCATGAAGCAAGATGTGGCGACGTTTGTGTCGAAGTGTATGATTTGTCGGCGAGTTAAGATTGAACATCGGAGGGCTAGTGGATTATTCTGACCATTAGAGATTCCAACATGGAAGTGGGATAAGATATCTATGGATTTTGTGTTGGATTACCTCTTACTAGGAAGAAGCATGATGCGATTTGGGTGGTTGTTGATAGGCTAACCAAATCGCTCATTTCTTATGTCGGGAAGGATTATGGTATTGGTAGATTAGCGGAGATTTTTGACAAGAGATCGTTAGACTTCATGGTACTCAGACATCTATTGTGTCGATAGAGATCGCGTTTTACTTCTCGTTTACGGAAGGGTTTGCGAAAGCTTGGGGTACTCGACTTAACTTTAGTCGGCATTTCATCCTCAAACCGATGGTCGGTCGAGAGAGGACTATCTGAGACCTTAGAAGATATGCTAAGGGCTTGTGCTTTAGAATGGTGGCATTTGGGACGAATATTTGTGTTTAGTAGAGTTTGCTTATAACAACAGTTGGCATGCTAGCATTAAAGCGGCACCGTTTGAACTTCTTTATGGAAGGAAATGTAGAGCACCTATTTGTTGGGACGAAGTAGGTGAGCGTTTGATTGAGGACCGGAAATGATCGAGATCACTAATGAGAAAGTAGGCGTGGCTAGAGAAATTGAAGGAAGCTAGGTCTCGTCGGAAAAGTTATCTTGATAAGCACCGTCGTGATTTAGAATTTCGGGTTGGAGATCGTGTGTTTTGAAAGTTTCGCCGTTTAGAGGTGTGAAGCGTTTTGGAATCAAGGGCAAGCTTAGTCCTCGATTTATTGGACCATTTGAGATTACGGAGCGTATGGGAGAAGTTTCGTGTCGTTTAGCACTTCCGCCTCGGTTATCGCATGTTCATGGCGTTTTCATGTATCACTCTTAAGGGGATACAACTATCATCCGTTACCGTTGCTTCTTATCCGTTTGATCAAATTCAATCCGATATGTCTTTATCGAAGAACCGAAGCTATTACGGAAAGACAAGAAAGAGTTATGAGGAATAAAGTGATTCCATTCGTTAAGATTCTTTGGAAGAATCATCCTGAACGTGAGGCTACTTGGGAAACCGAGGAGTCGATGCGTGCAAGTTATCCTCATTTCTTTGAATAATTTGGTATGTTCTCATTTCGTTTCGTTTTCGTTTCGTTTTCATTTTCATTTCGTTTCATTCAATTTTCGAGGACGAAAATTTTTCTTTAGAGGGGAAGAATTGTAAAACCTGAAAATTTAAAATCCGAATAAAGACTAAAATACCCTTGGAACTAAAAATTATAAAATACGTAAAATATATTTCTAACACTTAAAGAAATAAAAGATTAACTTGTGAATATTTAAAACCCTAACTAAAGTATATTACGTAATTGTTTTGGTGCGACAAAGAGTTAAAAGTTTAAGTAAATGTTTTGGGTCGCGTTTGTTTGTTTCGTGTGAGCCTAGGGCGAAGCCCATAGTGGTGCGTGTGAATGGTGTGACCGGTTGGACCAAACCCAAACCCAACCCAATTACTTTCCTAGTTAAACTCAAATACTACAACTATAAATACAACACATAATCATAAGTTTGGAACCCTAGTTATTTTGCTCTCTCTTTTCTTTTCTCCCTATTCGGCGAGACTCCCAACACACCCTTGGTGTCGATTTTGCTCAATCAAGTGAAGGTATATCGTTTATTTGTTTTCCTTTAACGTACCTTGCGTGTATATGTCAAGTTATATTTTGTTTAAATCGCGTTTCCTTGTTTTCTTTTGTGGCGAGAGTGGTGAAACAAAACCAAGAAAACCTAACTCATTTAACTTCTAAATAATAAGAAACATGTAACGTAAGATGTGATATGGAATCGAGTCGTGTTTGTGTTGATTTGATTAGGGCGAACCACATTAAATAGAATCGAACCATGTTTTAATTTTGAATAATGATTATAACTTAATAACTTGAATAAGTAAAGTATTTAGATGAGCTAATACTAGTGTAAACCCTAATAACCGAAACCCTAATTTGAATTGAGTTACATATGAGTTTTGAAGATGTATTAATTAAGTAAAGGTTATGTTAAACATAAACCCTAGTTTTGATATGCTAATTTATTAAATTATGCTAAACCCTAATAGAGTAAATGCGTAATTAATACGAGTAATGAGTAAATTATATGTCACATAAAATCATAAACATATGCGTTGAAACATAAAAGGAAAGATTATTTTGTGACGTGTTAGGTTAAGTAACTAGTCATTAAAAGACGTAACATGTAAGTTAATGCATATTAATGAGACATTAAAGAATGAAAAACCCTAACGTTAATAAAAGATGTATGAAACCCTAATTTACGATATTAATATTAAAGCATTTAAGTCTCATTTAAAAATGGAAACCCTAAAATATTAAAAGATCATTGTGACGATTATGGAATCATTAATAATATATACGACATTAATGTATATAGGTTACGTGAAGAAGGAGTAATTCTTTGCTTCCTGTTTCGACTTTTGATCTTTTGCTTTTGAATAAAATGCGGATATTCGACCTTTTCGGTAAAGGTTTCGTATGAAGTTTCTTTTCGTTTCCATATTAGGATTTCCTAAACCTTTGCTATGAACCCTAATGTGTCTATTTGAGTTGTTTATCCGAACTGTGATTTTTGAATCATAAAACCTTTGATTTTGAACTATATGATATGAAGACTTTGATTTTGAAAACATGATTAAACATTTGATAAAATATGATCTATATCGGTTATGACATTCTTATTTGATTCGATAGTTGACACCGAGCCAATTTTAACTAGTCATGGGGTTCCATGTCCGTGTCGACAAATGCACTTGACATGACTCTAGGGCGATGAGTGATGTTACGCCACGTCCCTTATCATTATCTGTATGAGCTCAATTTGAATTATATTATGAATATTTGTGCGTAGGGCGTATGGATGCATCCTAGATCATTATATGCCATATATTATCACATTATCTGTATATGTTATCGATGATTGATCTGCGTGCATGCGCGTCCTTCATAACTCTGGTAGGTCTCCCTACAAATATGTTGCCTTATGTGATTATGATATGTTTACGATATGGCATATGTTACGGGCTTTGAGGTAGTTAGCTATAAAACTTATTCGATATTACGAATTATCTTTTGAAAAGACTATGATTTCATTATCTTTCTTTTACTTTGTTTAGTATTCGATTTTCGTTTAGTATTCTTTTGCTTGTATATCATTCCTTTGGGCTTTTGAAGCTCGGCCGCACTTTCTTTTCTTCATGGCGGTATCTAAGCATTGGAGCTGGGTATTGCTTTGGGATGAGTCTTGAGTGGACTTACCTTAGAGATTTAGCTTTGATATTATGATACCATTTAGACTTATGTTTTAGACATTTCGTTTGGAGTTTATTTTCCATTGGGACCTATGTATTGAAGTCTTTTGATTTGGATTATTTCCATATTTATGTTAAAGATTTCTTTTGGTTTATATGTTTGCTTTGATATGACACCATTACTTGTGATTCCTTTACCCTCGTGGGGTCGGGCGTTACATCAAATATCAAGACATCCTCGGATGATCCGAGTTTGATGCGTTTTTTAAATTAACAAGCGTGATGAGCAGATTCAAGCTCATTGCAACACGATCGAAAGTTGAAAGCCCAAATCTCTCAATTAAAGGGTCAAGCGAACAATGTGACGGTCCCCAAATGCCTCCTCCTTTAGATTCTCGAAATCTCAAAACTTTCATCTTCAAAACTTAGTAAATGTTTTACAAAAGGAAAATGAGGCTTTTCTTGAAGAAAATGAAAAGGTTAAACGTCATTTCAATGAATTATTTGAATCTATAAAGGTCACGTAACAAAATAACGAAACGATAGCCTCGTTACAAAAAAATTGAGAATCTAAAGAGTCGGGTAAAGGGAAGATGCCAATGACCAATGGGGAGAATGGTGTATCAAAGGTACATGTCGTAATAAATATGCTTTGTCTGAGAAATATGTTCCTCCTCATCTCGAGAACAACAAACTTCTTGCTCAAACATACTTAGCATCTCTTAAGGATTGCCTAGAATGTCTGCGTGAGATTGTTGAAGAGGATAAGTTAGAAAAACCTCATGATAATGCAATTGGACATGCATGCTTATATGCCAAACGATCTCAAGAAATCCTAGAATGCTTGATCACAATATGCCCAAAGTCATTGGGTGAGAGAGTTAATCCTTTGATTCCATGCTCGATGCCTAATGCCAAGTATGATATTCATTCGATGCCTAATGTTTTGAATGTGAACCTTAGTGTGCCTTTAAGTAGTTCGATTCGGATACATCAATGCTAAGAATGTGAACTCGAGTGTGCCCTCTAGGTGTTCAAATCCCAGCTACTCAAGTGTTAAAAAGTTAATCTTAGTGTGCTGCATGTAGCTCGGATCCCAGCACATCTAAACATGTGAAGCAAATAGTAGCCAAACCAACTAATGTTCCATTCCTCTACAGGATTAATCGGTGACATTAAAGCAAGCGGGTCAAAGTCTCAAGACAATACAAGGAAGGACACGACCTCGCAAGCTAAGAATGTGCATTGGAAGAAAGTAGAAGACCTACCTAGGAACTTCAAGTTTGAGCCGAATAAAACGAATCGTGTTGATTCTAGTATTAGCCATAGGCGTCTTGTAATTAAATCGAATTCGATACTATTTGCAAACCTTGTATTGATGTCTGCTTGAATTCTGTTTCTAATCATGAATGTGGTGTTAATGTTTTGCCTAATGATGTTAATTGTCCGGTTAATAGTGTTAATGCTAAAATTCATGCTAAGGCGGCTAAAAGGCAAAACGAAAGAAAGTTAGAAAACAGTGGAAACCCACAGGAAGAACATTTAGTAAGATAGGATTTTATTGGATACTGTTGGTCGTAAGACTTATCGGACAATTCCCACTAGAAGATGGATGCCTACAAGTAGAACTATTCCTTAAGAAGTGAGCACACCGTGAATGGGCTATCTGAGACACTAGTCTTGCATCTATTCACAATGATTCCGAGGCCTTAATTTCGATATGAATGCTTCTATTTACGATGTGGGTGTTCCAACCATTGTTACTAACCAAATGGAACCCATTCTTGCATGGGATCCCAATTATCGATAATCCATTCTTATGCATGTTCAACTGCGGATCGTTCAAATCGTTACGTGGTACACAGACTCAGTTGTTCCAAGCATATGTTGGCGACGGTCACGGCTCATGAACTTCGTGAGCAAATTCATCGAGACGATTAGATTCGGGAATGATCATTTCGGTGCTATCATGGGTTATGGAGACTATGTTGTTGGCAAAGTGTTATCTCCGGGTTTACTATGTAGAAGGTCTTGGTCACAACTTGTTCTCTGTTGGTCAATCTGCGATTGAGATCTAGAAGTAGCCTTGAAAACATACTTGATTTGTTAGAGAACTTGATGGTAAGGAACTTTAAGAGGTTCACGTGGTTCAAATCTATACACCATCTCTATCGAAGATATGATGAAGTCTTCTCCAATTTGCTTGTTGTCAAAGGCTTCTAAAACAAAGTCATGGTTATGGCATCGTCGTCTCAATCACACGAACCGGCACCATCAATGATCTCACCGAAAGGACTTAGTTGTAGGTTTACCTAGACTCAAGTACGAAAAGGATCATCTTTGTTCGGCATGTCAATTGGGAAAATCAAGAGTATGCCCATAAACCCAAACCTACTAACTCTGTCCCGAAGTTCTTCATATGATTCATATGGATTTATGTAGACCAATGAGGTGCGAGAATATCTTTGGGAAGAAATATGTATTAGTTGTGGTTGATGATTACTCTAGATTCACAGGTCAAGTTCTTAAGGACAAAGGATGAAACTCCGATATCGTCATCAAACTCATCAAGCAATGCAGTTCGACTTAACAAAACCGTCGTAATTATCGAGCAGACAATGGGCCGAGTTTGTCAACAAACAACTTAGTGAATTTTATGAAAGCGTTCAATCAGCCATCAAAGAAGTGTTCCACGAACTCCTCAACGAGCGGTGTAGTTGAAAGACGAAATCGAACTCTTGTAGAAGCCGCTAGAACAATGCCGATTTACTCAAAGGTTCCAATGTTTCTCGGGGTGAAGCTATTGCCACTTGCATGCTACACAAAAATCGTTCCACGATTCACACTGTTCATGGAAAAACTCCATATGAACCGGTCCAACGAAAAACCTAATCTCTTTCCTTCGTGTGTTTGGTGCATTATGTTATCCAACTAATGAGGGTCAAGACTTAGGCAAACTTAGAGCTAAAGCGAGACATTGGAGTATTTGTAGGATATGCACCAAACAAAAGGGATACCGAATCTACAACAAAAGAACCCGAAATATCATGGAAACAATTCACGTTCGTTTGATGAGTCGACGGTCAAATGGCTCTGGACAATCCAGATTCGGGACCCGCACTTCAAAACAGTCCCATTGGTTAATCCTTGTTCCAAACTCTTCTCGGAAACTCCATATGTACCTCCATCGAAGATGATTTAAAGAAATTGTTTGATCCTATGTTTGATGAACTTTATGATCCAAGTACTAATGAGGTGTCGATTCCTACAACAGAGGGTGCTCATATTCATGTGAATGAAGTCAATCCCTCGTCTCAATATCTTTAAGTCAAGAAGCGCTGCTTCTTGATCCTTGATCTCATCAACAAATCATCATTCTTCAAATGTACATCATGGAAATGTTTACGGCATCAATGATGAAGTTAATCCCTTTGCTACTCTCAAGATGCTCCATTTGAAAACATATTTGCTCCTGAATCTTCATCGAACCATCTTCTTGGAGACATCGACTCGCTACTTGGTCCCTCAACAACTACCACATGAACACCTCGAAAATGGACTCACGATCATCCATTAGACAACATCATTGGAAATCCTTCTCGTCCGGTATTCACTCGTAAACAACTTGCTCACGATGCCTTATGGTGCTTCTTTAACTCGTACTCTCAAAGATCGAACCTAAAGATGTTAAAGCTGCTATGAATGAAGATAGGCGGTTCAATGCCATGCAAGATGAAATTCATGAGTTTGATCGATTAGATGTATGGGAATTAGTACCGCCTCAGTTGTGCTATGATCATTGCTCTTAAGTGGATCTTCAAAGTGAAGCTTTATGAGCATGGTGATGTTTTGAAAAATAAGGCTAGGTTTAGTTGCTAAAGGTTATCGTCAAGAAGAAGGTATAGACTTTGAGGAATCTTTTGATCCGATTGCTCGCATCGAGGCGATCGTAATCTTCTTGGCTAATCTTTGCTAGCAAGAACATGGTTGTTTATCGGATGGACGTGAAAACCGCATTTCTTAATGGAGATCTCGAAGAAGTGGTTTCGTCGACCCGACCCGGAGGGTTTTGTGAATTTAGAGCATCCTACTCATGTTTATCGCTTGAAAAGGCCCTATATGGTTTGAAGCAAGCTTCTAGAGCATGGTATGATCTGTTGTCAAAGTTTCTTCTATCTCTTGGATTCGACAAAGGAGCGGTTGATCCTACTTTGTTCACCGTAAAGTCGAGCAAACACTTAATTCACATTCAAATTTATGTTGATGACATTATTTTTGCCTCGACCGACCCAATGGAATGTGATCGTTTTTTAATGAAATGGGTTCAAAATTTCAAATGTCAATGATGGGACAAATGTCATTTTTCTTGGGATTACAAATTTCATAAAGTCCGGAGGCATTTTCATAAATCAATCTAAATATGCAAATGAGATGTTAAAGAAATTTGGATTTGATTTTAGTGACCCGTTGACACTCCATGATTGAATCGAACCAAGGCTGGATGAGGACCACTCGGGGATCATGGTAGATCAAGCGAAATATCGTAGTATGATTGGATCACGATGTACCTCACGACTAGTAGACCGACATCTTGTTCGCTGTGTGCATGTGTGCTAGATACCGGGCTAAGCCTACTAAAACCACCTTGAAGCGGTTAAATGGGTCTTGGTATCTCCAAGGAACCATCAATATGGGACTTTGGTACCCGAAGGACACCGGTATGTCACTAACGGCCTATGCAGATCTGCCGATCATGCAGTTGTCAAGATACACGTCAAGCACGTCCGGAGGTGCTCGGTTTTGGGTGATAAGCTTGTGAGTGGTCTTCAAAGAAGCAAATGAGTACTTGTTTCCTCTACGAGGTGAATACATAGCCATGTCATCTTGTTGTGCTCAAATCGTATGGATGAGATCTCAATTATCGACTATGGCTTTGAATTCAACAAAATTCCTCTGTCTTTGTGATAATAAAAGTGCTATTGCTCTCTCATGCAACAACGTTCAACACTCAAGAGCAAAGCATATCGACATTCGACATCATTTCATCGGGGAACAAGTGGAAAAAGGTGTGGTGGAACTCTATTTTGTGAGGTGCGAATATCGGTTAGCGCACATCTTCACCAAAGCTCTTCCAAGAGAACGTTTGAGTTTATTCTTCCACGTCTTGGCTTGAAAAGCCTTCAACCGAAACACTCAAACTTCTTCGGGAGGAAGGCGAGGAGTAAAGGTCTATCTTCATCTAACTCTTGTATATATCTATTCGAAAAACAAAATACAAAATTATAAAAC
Source organism: Chrysanthemum lavandulifolium (assembly GCA_022545495.1). Lineage (NCBI taxonomy): Eukaryota > Viridiplantae > Streptophyta > Magnoliopsida > Asterales > Asteraceae > Chrysanthemum > Chrysanthemum lavandulifolium. The sequence goes on from CM040238.1 coordinate 213,677,220, forward strand.
CCTCAAAATCAAACAGAAAAATATAAAACCTTCTAAATCCATAAAATCAAAAATTCAAAATCTTCAAAAATATTGTCAATTTGTTATGTTTTTCTCGGTTCGGCAATATCTACGGTCTTTGTGTTGTCATTCAAAGAATGACACGGACTTTAGATGTTGTTCGAATTTTATATAAAAAATCAAAAAAATCAAAATTCAAAAATATTTTTGGGAGAAAGAGAAACAATGGTTTATTGTCATTTCGTGCGATAACCGCTTTTAAAAGAAAGAACGAGCCAGTGCTTTACCATGTTTTCAAATTCCATGCTCGATTCTATAAACATTTATCTCTTTGAAAACTAATCGCTTTGAAAAATAACTCGGTCTCTATTTTGATAATCATCGGGACTTATTTGTCAAAATCTCTATCTTTCAATCAACAACCTATGTCATTGATTGAGGGGATAATGATTTCAATTAAATTAAAAAGTTATTAAATTGTTTTCAAAAGATGTACATGCATGTTTCATCAATGGAGTTTTAAAGTCTAAAATCCAATCCTTATCGGATTAAAACGCTTTCATAATCAAGTCACAATTCCTTAAAATCTTTCAAAATCAATTTAAATCAATAAGAGATCACAAATCTCAAATGATTTGATAATTGTGATCGGGGAGAATGTGTGATTTAAATTGGATTTAAAGCGATAATTCGGTAAATGGTTTTATAAGGATGTACATGCTATCCTTCTCACATGTGACAAACGATTTCAAATTTTTCCATGCACATTTTGAGGGGGAGCATCTATCTTAAACCTATGATTTGAAACGTGATCATTTATCTCAATGTGCAGGTTCGCTCTAGTATGTGCAAAACTCGTTCCAAACCTCGAGGCTCATATTGAGGGGGAGCAGACTTATGGAAACCTCATCCTTCCCGGAAATGCTTTATCTACTTGATTTGATCAAGGAAGTGATGGTGATATCTTTTAGAAAATGGTAATCAAAGAAGTAATTTCTTCCTCTTGCCTCCATGTGCAAAAACGATTTCAAACAATTCATGCACATGTTGGGGAGCACTTATTCTAAAATATCAAAACAATTCGGTACAAAATGTTTTGATAATATATCACAAGTATCTGGATTGATTTTCAAATGGTTTTCAATTGGTTCCAATGGCGGATGAACATTACCAAATAGACCGTCCAACTTTACTTTATGTACGGTGATATAAGGATGATAAGGTTAGGTATGTGTTCCATGATCCGCTAGAACCGGAGGGATCTACCGAGGACTATCCACTAATTAGTGTAGAGTTCTTAGGTATGATGATAAAAGGAGAAAATGAGATATGGGAAGAGTGCGGATGAGGCCGAGCTAGTCTTGAAATAAACCCAACAAGGTTCTAGCTATGAAGTCTCGGTAAGCATCAAGGGTTGAAGAATTAAAAAGTATTGAATGAGAAAAGGGTGAAAACAAATAGCCCTCCATATATTCAACCTTAGGGCGTGAAACCGGGTTCAATTCATATGCTATCGATGGTAACATCGGTATTGAAGACAAGACGTCATGGACCCGGTGGACGCATGCACTTCAACCTTCCAAACCACTCAAGTTCCTCTTAAAAGGACTTGTTTCATTCTCATGGGAACCAACATTATCTATCGACTTTCTCTTAGAGATCGTTGATATTGAAAAAGGAGACCTCTCCCAGTCTCCGCACGGGATCCAAATATGCACAAAATTGAGTCTAGAGCCACGAGATCATCAATAAATCTCATTAGGACACTTTCAATGAAGACTCTCTATTTCACACAATGTGGAAAGAGATTATATCTTGAGTCCTCGCATTATCCTTGTGGTATTGCGAACATCCGAGTGATGTGTAAACCTATTCACAATGAAGATGGAAAACCTTACGAGCCAACATCAAACAAGCTCCTGGTAGGTGGCGGTGAGATCTATTATATAGATCAACCATGTGACAATCGAGCAGAAATAATGGGCGATTCAATCTCTTGAATCAATCACGGTTCGAGTTATGGATTGACGGATACCTTTGAAAACCGGTCTTTGTGATTAATAACTCGGTTCTTTAGCACATCGACCGTGTACTAATTTTTCAAATCAAAAGGTGTTTTATGATTGATAATTGATTTTCAATAAAACCTTCGTTGTATTGCAAAAACAATTTCTATTGAGCAATACACGATTGCTTTTCAAATCTCTTTTCATCAATCGGTGGACTTAAATTACCGGTTCACTCACTCCGTGTTGTCTTCTTTGAGGCGTTACGGTTTGAGAACGACTAGAGCATTGCGAAACCCTCGTCAAGAAATTCTTGAATTATACCGATCACAGCGGTACATGTCTTGATCAATGGGGAACCGTGGGCGTGTACCTCAATTCAACTAAAGTGGTCAAAGACACTTTTATGCGCTTTATTGCTAACTTGTTGTATGCGATCGCCCGGCGTTTGCGGTGATCAAATGAAGCGGTCAATCCATAGCCGCATGCTCACACAATACATTCATCTCTCAAGAAATCATGATAAGTGCATCAATGACTCGATATTTTCACTCCATGCTCGATACATCTGCGCCAATATCATGAATCATCGAAGCTTCCGTTACTCGATGAGAAGATATCATGATCCGAATGTGAGCATGTCGGTCCGAAGTCACAACATCACATAATACCAACACCACAATGGATGTCTCGAGATTTTTGTCACCGATGCTCTCAAAAGTGGCTCAAAATTATTATCACGTGGATCAAGAAAAGACCTCCACTTGGATTAACCAAACATGCAATGAGAAGAATCAATGACTACGAGCTACGAGCAAAGTACTACATCAAGAATGCAAGAACAATTTTTTGTAATATCTGTTTTGTATTCAATGTAATTTTAGTACATGATTGAGGTGACCTCCTTAGGGAGATTGTTAGGAATTAGAAATTTCGGTATTAAAGAGTCGGTCACCTCAAGTATATGTAATCGTTAAAAGCTCGTAGTCGTAGTTATTTTAAGTTAAGTAGTATTTAGTTAAGTAACACCGTGGAGGACCAGGCGGGTCTTTACCCACTGTATGCCCGATCCACAGCCCGTTGTGTGGCGTTTATGTAAGACTATAAATACTCTACCTCCCAAGGTAGAGAGTTGGAGCTCATAATAATATCTTTCACTTTCTCTCACTAAGTTCCCTAAACCTCTAACTTTCTCTCTAGAATTCCATTTGTACGCCAACTTGATGTTTTGGTTTGATGTGTAAGTGAAAACTAATATCCTACAAAAACCGTTTGTATTATCCACGTCAAAATGGATAAAAGCGGACATAAAATATCACGGATAAAAGCGAATAAAAACCGTTTTATTATCCACGTTAAACGCATAGAAAATAACCGAATAAAATGAAAGCGGTTATGTATTATGACAATAAGTGAACTAGATAGAGCATAACGAGTTTTTTTGTAAAATACGTTAGGAATTTATAGCTTTTTTCCATTATTTAGCGAGAAAAGAGTGCGAGAGCAATTAGAAAAACTAAAAAAATTGTGGGAAACTAAAACGGGTTAACCTTTTGGCTAGGATATGTCCTAGTGATAACGCTACACGCGTCGTTCGGGGTCAAGGAAACTTCCTTTTCTTGAGCAAGTTTTATAACGACCTAGGCGTTGAACCTAATCGTTGTAGTGTAGTAATTAGGGTAAGCCACGGTATTGATATCGTTCTCTAGGGGAATAGGAATGCTAGTAAGGAGTTACTACGCTAAGGTTAAGGTTGAGGAAGATTATTTTTATCTTTTATATTTTATGAAATGGAAAGGTACGAATCTCGGGTATTGGTTTGGGGGTTGGTATTTCTACCGATTACTCTACTATTATCTAATTATCTAAACTAAGGTTGTGGGAGTCTATGTCTAATTAATGTGTGCTCGTATGATAAGTTAAAGATGTGTTTACTTAGGTTGTACTACTCCTTAATTATCTCCTATTGATGGTTGAGTTGTCACGTCCTTATTCCTAGTTGCGTTGTGTGTCTAAAGTTGTAGGGTATGCGTTTCTCTCTAACTCTTTGAAATTACCAAAGGGTCTCGTCTACAAACCCACTAGGGATGATAAACTCCTACTCTAAGGCGCTCTTTGGATGGTTTAGCCTACAACTACTAAGGTAATTATATTCTAAGGTTCACAAAGATGAATCAAGCATTAAGTACACAACGAATGACCTATCGCATTACTAGATCATTAATCAACTAAGATAAGAAACAACCAATCAATATTCAATAATTAAGTTTCATACTTTCTAAGCAAACACACAAATAAATTAGCCGGACATGGAGAACATGCAAGCATACACACAAATAATCAAAGACATAATTGAATTAATGAAGTAAAGACTTATCTTGATGTAAGATAGGGTTTAAAACCCTAAAATACTTGTATAAGACACTTTGGTTCGGTTTTAGGTTTTACTCCAAAGACTCTCCACTAAAGACCTAAAAATTGGATTCTATATATAAGATTACAATTGCGACGGCGTCACCTTATGTTTAGTGACGCCGCCGTGTCGCCGTCATTAGGGTTTCGTCTTGGCCACGTTAACCTTGCGGACGGCGTCACCTTATGTCCGTGACGCCGTCCTCTTCGACCGGCGTCGTCGGATTGCATCTAGGCCGTCCCGAGTAGCGACACCTACTCTTTACAACTAGACGCCGTACTTGAAAATACGAGTTTTGGGTTCGGACCGTTACAATAATTTTGGGACGGCGTCGCCATTAGCACCTTGACGCCGCCGCTTCTAGTTTCAAAGAATGTGAGTGTCTCGATTTTGACTTTGGCCATTTTCTTCATATATTCGCGCCTTTTCATCCAAATAAGTGCCATTCCAGCATTTTGCCTTCACGAGACCTAAAAAGTGAAAAGGAACGATATTAAGCAATAACGGATACAAAAGTGATCAAATAAGGACTTAAACGACCCCTCAAAATGGTACCTTTTAAAACCTTATCACCTAGCCAAGGTTCTCACTGACTTTTTTATACTATACCTGTTGATACAAAAGTTGGGTGTTCTTGTTTGGAGCTCCGCTCTCGTACCAATTGAGAATCGTTGCTTGAGACCCGCAAGACTAAGAGACAGAAAACACCGTTAGGCTTACCGTGGATTGTCTCCATGATTATCCTCCGGTGTGAGTAAGTAATCGGTTTAGGGTTAAAGGAGAGTTAGGGTTTTATAGATCGTACCTTTAACGAGGATGGGATTCCTTTATATACACATGGAATCCTTGTTGGTTCCGTGTTCCTCAACCTTGGCGTATCCCGCCTAAGTCGGTTGGGGAATGATTATCTCCTTGATTAAGAGATATCCATATCTATTCCATAAATAGATTCGTATTTGGGCATTCAGAGGCCTAAACGCTTATCAGCGTAGCCCAGCTCGTGTTGGGCTTATCAGTATTGGGTTTTGGTCGGGTTCGTGACCCGGATATAGACTATACGTCATCATGTCCCCCCAGTCTAGTATGCGCAGTGAGTAACTACGGATGCTAGACTAATAACCGTAGTTAAAAAAAAATTTGAAGCGTAGCCAAGAAACCATAAAAAATATACCCACCGGTACATTGTATCTAGACATGGGATTAAAAAATGGATGCCTTGGAAGTCGGGGGAAAGTTACTGCACCCGTGTCCCATCAAGCAATCTCAACCACATAGTTAGGGTTGGTGGGATCCAGGTGTCACTCATCGCGTGGATGAGGTAGGTTATATAACCTTTCGCTTCATATTCAGAAACCAACTTACTTCCAAGGTAGCCGCGCGTGCGCTTGCTCAAAAAATAACAATACCATGGTCAAACAATTGTCTGACTTCACCTCCCACCTCACCGAGAGCGATCTCTTAGAGTTCACCTCAGATTACTTTATACCCCTTGACGTGCATCCGGTTGTTCCGAGTGCGCAGGCATTTATTGCGGACTTCCCCGAAGGGAAAGTGGGGGTATATACACATTTTTTTGAATTCTCGAATCAACGTGTGCCCCTATCCCGCTTTCTGTGCGATGTATTAAACTATTACAATCTGCACATATCCGAGTTGCACTGCATCGGGGCGGCTAAAATTACCAATTTTGACGTGAATTGCCGTTTATTGGCGATTAACCCAACCATCCACCTATTCCGCGCCTTCTATCACACGACATGGGCGCATGGGTGGAGTATCCTTTGCTAAGCTGCTACTGGTATACTTGATGTTACAATCGATATACTAGACTCGCTTAGGAATTGGAGGAGTTCTTTTTCGGGTAGATGACACATGCTTTCCATGGCATTATAATTTTTATACCGAGGTACGTTAGAGAGGATGAGTGCCCCTTGCACGGATCTTATATTCTTTGAGGATGCGGAATCGATAAATGCTAACCGCATCCCCATTAGTTCCTACCCAGAGAAATTTTTGATGCATATGGGCATCAGCCGTAATTATTTTGGTATGCCGGATGAGATGCCAATTTTCTTGGGCGCCAATGGCCAGGGTGGGTACTCATTCTTCCGCACCCCTTTTTGTAATTAATGTAAGAGCCTGATGCCTTTTTCCGCTCATTATATAACTTGTGTTATTTGTTGTCTTTCATTGCGCAGAGATGGATCTATTAACCGTAGTGCATCTAGCAAAGCCCGTGGAGGTAAAGACAGGGGTACGACCCTTAAAATAGGGTGAAGAGCCGATACTTGATGCCACCGCAGGGCGTACCCTGGAGCTGAATGTGGGAGAAGTGAGGACAAGTTCCTCTGTTGCTGTGGAAGCGACGCCGCTACAAAAGCGTGCCCAGCCCTCGGGTGCCTTCCCCAATTGCGCAGCCACCACCTATAGCAGTGGCGCAACCAATGGATGAGGAGATGGAGGAGCAAGAGTCTGGGTTAAAGCGTAAAAGGACGCTTGGAGATGATGGCGCGAGCTCCTCTAGGAAGAAACGCCCGGTGGTCTTCAATGTGGAGTCATATGCAAGTGAGGCTGCGTCCTCACACCCATCAGCGAATGTATCTGGCCCACAGTAAGTGATCTCTACAATACTTGCTTCCTTTTCATTTTGCTTGTCAACTGCACATATGGAAAACTGACAATTCGAGGTCTGTGTCTGCAGGTTTGAACAGGGTACGGAGTCGCCCCCCCATAATAGTCCTATACATTCCTCTCACTCTGGGCGGTCCGAACCGCGTACCCACAAGGATGAGGATGTGTCCGCTGGGGATGCATCAGTGGGGCACCTGGTTGAAGAGCTGGTGCAAGTGGCTGCGCATCAAGCTTTGCTGGTAGAGAAGCTAAAGGCTAAAATCTCCTATGAAGATAGCCAAGCCGCTCAAAAGGATCAGGCAATTGCGTTGCTGGAGGCGCAATTAGCTACTGCCCGGACTGAGGTAGAAGTAGCAAATGCATATGCGGAGAAGCTTGCAGGAGAGAAAATGTCGCTGCTATCCCAAATAAACCAGGAGCGTGTTGAGGTAGCGCAGTATAAGGCGTCGTGTAGGTGGGCTCTCAAGTATCTTGAGCAGGGTAAGAAGGAGTTGGTCGCTCAGTTAGAAGATCTGGGCGCTACTGTGGGTAGTGCATTGGAAGTGCAAGAGGCCAAATTGCTCAAACTCAAAGATTGAGTACGACGAGGAGTTGTATCCTCACTCATGTCTACTATAGTCGGCGGCAGTGGCTCATAGGCCATGGTGCTGCGTCTAGCTGCGCTCAATACCACAGGTCGCCGTATGGTTAATGCCTTCGGGAGGTAGTTCGGTCGCCTGGAGCTTCTAAATGTGCCCGTGGACAAGGTACCGAATTATGATGCTAAGTGTTATGACCACCTGGTCGCTGCTATGAAAAGGATGAAGGACTTAGAGCTCCCCATGATTGCTGAACTGGAGCGTGATCAGGATTATCCTATAGATGTTATCATGGCGGGGTTGACTCTAGCGCGTCATCGTGCCGAGGGTGCAGAAGCACAACCGGACTACTTTTTGAAGCCCCATGACTCACAGCTTCAAGTACCTGTCGTCGCTCGTCCCAGGGATATTCTGAATCCTTTTGCCTTAGAGAAAGGAGTGCCTTTGAAGGAAGTGTTGGAAGCGCATGCGACCAGACTTGCTAAAAAGGAAGGTATTAAAGGTAAAGCGATTTTGTGTGGGGTTGGTGCAGCTCATCAGCCAAGGTCTAATGGGGTGCCAGTGAGTGTTGCGACTGTGTCTCGGCAGGATTCAGACTTATTGAAGAAGCTTAGCGAGGCCAAAGATACCTCAAACCGCGTGGGTAGCTCCTCTATTAAGCGTTGTAATAGTTGGTAGGTTGTAAAGTAACAATCCTTTTGTAATAACTCGTAGGTATTTAATAAAATCATCTCTTGTTGTTAGTAGTATTGCAACTTGTAATGTACATACTTATCAGTTTGTCTTTGCGTAAAAAACATATTCGTTGCCGGAAAATCAAATGTGTACGCCAGCGCGAATAATATAGGAAATCCATAATCATGTATGAAGATCATAGTATACTTGAAAAATAGTTTCTAAGTATTTTATCATAGTCGTGTATGTTATGATATGCAGATCAGTAAATATCACATTAAGGAATCAAGTGTCTTGGTTCCTAAGTTGATAACGTGCACCATATGCGATGTTGCGCACCCGTCGTGGGATGCGCATAAAACTTATTCCAACGTCTCGAGAACAAGGTGTTTAACAAGGATCGTGATCCGGTGTTGATGGGTTTGCAACCCTCTTACTCAACAAGTTGTTTAGTAGGTTAACTTATCCTTTTACCATCGTGGGTTTATTATAGTGCATGCACGCCATGTAGGCAATAGATAAAAAATTGTTAAGACATAATAGTGTATGGAAATAACAAATTAAAATATGTCACGGAGTTAGCTAGAAACCGCGACGTTTTATTAATACTTGCAAGTGTTTGTGAGAAACAAATAAGACATTATACAAAGGAAATAAAAAGTAAATACATAGATGTTTATTGGGTACTTTAGTAAAGTGCCTGAGCGCTTGTGCGCTGGGCCGTAGCCATTCCTATATGTAGCACCTCTTGAGGTTGCGGATGTTCCATGTGCGCGGCAGTTTTCGACCATCCAAGCCTCGTAACTTATACGCGCCTGTTCTTAGTGCTTCAGTAACCTCGTAGGGTCCTTCCCACTTTGGTCCAAGCTTACCTATGTCTTCTGCATGGCTCGCATCATTGGCGCGGTAGACGAAGTCACCTGGTCTAAATGAAACACTGCGCACTTTAGCGACATAGTATCCTTTCATCCTCGACTTTGATTTTGCCTCCCGTATAGCTGAACGTTCGCGCCTTTCTTCTAGCAGATCTAAGTCGACCCGTCTCTCGTCATCATTGGTTGCCACATTGATTTCAGCAGTGCGGATGGTTGGCATGCCGATCTCGGCTGGTATGACGGCTTCTGTCCCGTAGACTAGAGAGAAGGGAGTGTCTCCCGTGCTGGTTTTGATTGAGGTGCGATGCGCCCATAAGACATGTGATAGCTCTTCCACCAACCTTCCTTTGTGCTTGTCTAGGCGTGCCTTAATTCCTTCACCTAAGCTTCGATTTGCACGCTCCACTAGGCCGCTGGTTTGTGGGTGTTTAACCGACGCCAAGTCTTTGTGTGATGTTCAACTTCTCGCACCGCTTTGAAAGGGTTGTCCAAATTGTTTTCCGTTGTCCGAGATGATTTCCCGTGGCGGTCGAAGCGGCATACAATACTTTCCGACAAAGCGCTTTACCTGTTGCCGTGATTGTCGCTCACGCTTTGCTTGATCCACTTAGTGAAGTAGTCTATAGCGACTATGAGGAATTTTAACCCTCCCATCGCGACCGGAAAAGGTCCCGAAATGTCGATACCCACTTGTAGAATGGCCATGGTGATGTAATGGGGTTAGCTCGTGTTGTGGTTGGTGCGGGACGGGTCTATGAACTTGGAAATCGTTGCACTTCCTTATTAAGTCCAGCATCGCGGTGCATGGTTGGCGGTGGTATCCACGATCTCATGGCGCGTGCCAACGGATCGTGGTCACGAGTGCATGTCGCATGAACCTCTCATGGATTTCTCGCAACACGTAATTTGCTTGTAGGGGCCCACATCGTAGCCATGGTTGGAGGAAGGAGCGGCGGTGCAGTGTTGTTTGAAGTTCGAATCTACGTGTTGTTCGTCGTATCCTGCGAGCTTCCTTCCGTTCTTGGGGTAACGCTCCTCGCTTAGGAATTCCATAATCGGTGTCATCCATGTAGGACCTTCCTCCTCTATTCTTGTGGAGACTTCATCTCCGATGTTGATTTGCTTTTCGGTGTTTCCACCAAAGACTTGCTTTGATAGGTGTGCGAAGCTTGTCGAGGCGATCTTGCTTAGTGCATCCGCTTTGCGATTTTCCCCTCTAGGAACTTGCTTGATGGTGAATCTGTCAAAGCCTTTGATCGATGTCTTGGTCTTGTCGAGATCTTGAATCATATTTTCTTCTTTAGCCACGTATTTTCCCAACACGTGGTTGGCCACAAGTCGGAGTCCACATTTGCTTCTAGGTTACGTACACCCATCCGAGCTGCAATGCGCATCCGGTGATTAGAGCTTCATATTACGCCTCATTGTTCGTCAGAATTCAAACGCAGTGCGTAAGTGAATTCCATTCCTCCGGGTTTGTGAGAATGAGGCTGCTCCTGAACCATCAACGCATGAGGATCCATCGTAAACAAGATCCATGGATCATGCAGCTCCGCCCTACTTGGTGTGGATACCTCCTGTCCGGCTTTTCGATGATGAAGTCCGCGTAACATCCTTTGATTGCGGTGCGTGGTGCAGTAAGAGATGTTGTGCTCACCAGCAATACACTCACTTCAGCGATCGGCCTAATGCGCCGAGTTTGGAGATGATCCGCTGATCGGTTGGTCTCGTGATTCTCGCTATCGGATGCGCTTGGAAGTACTGCGTGGCCGTTTGGCGCAAAACACCAACGCCGAACTAATTTTTCCATGGCGCTATAGTTCATCTCCGTCTTCTTGAGTGCCTTGCTTACAAAGTAGACGGGGTTTGTCTTGAATCCCTATCTCGTTAGTAACCTTACCGATTGCTCCATCGATTCCACGCTGACGGATACATAATTAACTCTTCCCACGGTCGGGGTGCGACAAGTGTGGGGCGTTGCGGTGTTGTTTAAGTTGTGTGAAGGCTTCTTCGCCTCCGTAGTCCACAAAAATCTCCCTTTTGATACACTTCTTGAGTGTTTTGAAAAGAGGTAGAGACTTGTCTGTTGACTTAGACAGAACCTGTTAAGACCAAATAGCTTACCATTGAGAGATTGGACCTCCTTCAACGTGCGGTGAAGGAAGTTCGATGATGCCTTTGTCTTTTCTCGACATGGTTTTATGCGTCAGGGCTCTATTAGGTATCCGAGGAACATGCCTTGATGGCGCGAAGGTACATTTTTAGGATTTAGCTTCATATTGATCTCTCGTAGAGTTTTGAATGTTTCCTCAATATCGCAAACTAGCTCATCTTCATATGGCTCTTTATGACAGGTCATCAACATAGACCTCTAGGTTGCGCCCAATTGTTTTTCGAAAGCATTATCTACTAATCACCGGTAGGTGGCGCCGCATTCTTCAAGCCAAAGGGCATTTTGTGTAATGAGAGACGCCTTGGCTTGTGTGAAAGGCCATTTTTCCTCATCCTCCTTAGCTATCCGGATTTGATGATATCCTTTATACGCATCGAGGAAACACTTCAATGGATACCCGCACAAAGACTCTATTTTCCGGTCTATCTCTAGTAATGGTAGCAGATCTTGTGGACATGCTTTGTTAAGATCGGTGAAGTCTCGCACATTCGCGCTTACCGTCGCTCTTTTTGACCATTCTTGGGTTAGAAAGCCATCATGGTAGTAGACTTCACGATAATTCCCGCGTCCACCGGTTTGTATACCGCGACTGCTTGCGACGCCCGGGGCTTGGTCGCGCTTCTTACCGCGATTGGTGAGTACCCTTGCCAGATTCTCGGTTTATGCTCTGTGATTGAGCGTGGTACCCATCATGTATTTTGGCTCCCATGCAAAATGTCCAGTTCTTTTGCGAGCCGCACACTTTGCTTTGCCGTTGTCCGACGAAGTGACCTCCGATGGATATTTCTGTTAGGGTATTCGGGTGAATCGCAACCTTGATTTGGAACTTTGGTTGCCTGCTCGGGATCGGTGTCATTTCGCATGTAATCGTGTTACATTCTCTATGCGGTACAATGGCATTGTAAAGAGTAACAATGCCCTTCCACCGGGAATTTAAGCATCCTGCGCCGTTGATGGCATCGCTGCGATAGTCGATATCCTGTGTCTCCGATAATGCCATTGTATGGCGAGGGAGATTTGATCACCATAAATTCCATCCAAGCCGTTGCGAGTGTTTTTCGTTTCCGATCTCGATCGGTAATCGTGTTGCCCCATAGGCCATATCTTTCACCAGAAACCGGTCAACGCCGCTCGACCGGGCTTAACCGATCACGCGTATTTCGAGCCGCGATCGCTTGAAGCGTTGCTCATACATGATGTCCGCCGATGCTTCACCATCAACATACCGTGATGGATGTCGTGACCACCAGCACTAATCTCAATGGTGAGTGGCTCGACCCGCTGCGTTGTCCATGATTAAAGGCGGGAAAGAGATTTCGCTTCTCGGGAAAACTCTGGCCGACCTTCCGTCTAGTGACCAGCCGCCATGATTGTATCATGTAGATGGTGTTGGCCTTTTCCTTGGGTGTCTCCTTCTTGTTTCCACTCTTGTCTATCCTTTCCTCCTTGATATTTTTGACCAAATGGTCCAATCGCCTTCTTTAACCATTTTGTCAATGAATGGCGCGATTGGACACATTCGTTAGTGGTGTGGCCCTTCGTGCGTGGTAGTCACAATATCCACTCCCACTCGCCGATCCTCCGAGTGCGCATTTGTGGCGGTCTTGGAAAGTTTGCACCCTACATTGCGAGTATTTCCTTCTGCGTTTTGTCAGGTGGGGTGTACTTGTTATTGTCGCCCACTCCCTTGGTTGCGATAGTTCTTATTCAGTTACTATTCCGTCCGTGGATTGTCTCCCGTGTTGTTCTTGTGACGGTAGTTTGAATAGCTTCTTGCTTTATCCGCGCGGCGAGCTTCTCCTTGGACGAAGGACCATGTGCGTTTCATGACTTCATCAAAGGATTGGGGAATCTTGTCATTCAATCTTTTGATAAGTTACGGGTCTTGATCCCATTCATAAACCACGAAATTTTGAGTACCGGGACATGCTTTAACTTGCATACATTCGTCCCCTGAAGCGCTCCATAAAAGCGCCGGGATTCCCTTGCGCTGTTTGACCCTAGCGAGTTCAATGGGGTTTTCCTTGACACTTTTTCTCGTTGAGTAAAATTTAGGCGGGCGCCTTTCTCAATTCTTCAAAACCATTGATGCTTCTGCGTGGAAGCTTGTTGAACCAGTTCCGCGCGCTTCCTACTAGTGTGGAATTAAACATATGGCACCACACTGCTTGTGGCCAGTTCTCAATAGTTGCGGCTGATTCGAAAATTTTTAGGTGATCGTCAGGGTCACTTGTTCCGTCATAGGTTTTGACATTAGCAGGCATGTTCCTTTTCTTGTTTTCTGAGAAATCAGCGGTCGTCTAGTGAACGCGTCCACGCCTGGCGACGCCACGGAGAGACATGTCTTCCTCCTCTTGGTCACGGTATTTCATACGGACTTCCGGTGTCTGTCTCGCTATCCTCGTTGTCCGAGGAATTATTAGAGGATGAATCTTCCTCCTTCGACGCTTGCGCACCGTCCTCGAATTTGTGTCAAGGACTTTTACTTGGGAGTATCGTCGCCCAGTATGTCTTGGACTCTGCGACTACCAAGTCCAGGCGTGGACATTGGCGCACCTTCATCCTCCTCACTTTCTTCCACATCTTGTGAGTCGGATGTATCATCTTCCTCGACTCTCCTTCCGATTATGTTGAATATTGGGGTCGGCGACTATCCTCCCACGTTTCTCCTTCGACGACGGTGGGGATGTCTCAAACTCGGTCAAAGTCGAGTCGAGCATCCTGGCTCGACCGACCTTTTCTTTGCTTCCTCTTGCATAAGAGTAGCTAAGGCTTCGTAGTTTTGAGACAAAACTACTTGGCTCTAATTCCGATTCGACCCCTCTGAAACGGGGTATCTGCTTCTATCAATATGCCCTTGTTCTTATCGGATGCGTCGGGTGCTTTGTGAAGATAGCTTCTAGCACCGATTGAAGTGGAGTAAAAGGAGTCGCGGATGGATCTCTAGCAATGGTGGTGTTGGTGGTTGCACAGGTTGTCCCCGCGCGGTTCCACCCGGAGGAAGACCGAGTCTGGCATGATCCACGATTTTAGCATCACTTGGTTGTCCCGTAAGTACGCTTGGAGTTGATCCGTAGGCGTCTTTCTTTCCAAGAAGGTCCGATTGCGATCGCTTCGTCATTCTAGTTCTTGGTTCTTAGTGAATGGTCCCACGGATGGCGCCACTTGTTGATACAAAGTTGGGCGTTCCTTGTTTGAGCTCGGCTCGTACCAATTGAGAATCGTTGCTTGAGACCTCGCGCACTAAGAGACAGAAAACACCGTTAGGCTTACCGTGGATTGTCTCCCACGATTATCCTCCGCCGTGAGAGTAAGTAATCGGTTTAGGGTTAAAGGAGAGTTAGGGTTTTGTAGATCGTACCTTTAACGATGGATGGGATTCCTTTATATACACACGAATCCTTGTTGGTTCCGTGTTCCTCAACCTTCGCGATCCGCCTAAGTCGGTTGGGGAAAGATTATCTCCTTGATTAAGAGATATCCGATATCTATTCCGTAAATAGATTCGTATTTGGTCCTTCGTAGGCCTAAACGCTTATCAGCGTAGCCCAGCTCGTGTTGGGCTTATCAGTATTGGGTTTTGGTCGGGTTCGTGACCCGGATATAGACTATACGTCATCAATACCTTTTCATCAAACTCTAAGACTAGTGTGCTTTTTTTCTTGGCATTATGGGTTTCTACCCCCATCAACTTAGGAGAGCCACCACACCATAAACCAATCATTATAAATAATCATTATCATGTATTTCATTTATAACATAACTCAATCATTAAAAAATCATTGCTATCATATTTAATTTATTTATTTTTATTATTATTATTATTATTATTATTATTATTTTACAATTAACTATAGCACCTCGTTGAGCTAGTCGACCATGGGTATCATATGGCCTTGAGTCATTAGAGGAAACAAGATAAAATGGAGGTTGGTTGAAGGGGAAGCCATTGGAGTTTATACACAAATGAAGTAAAACACACTAAAGAGTAAGGTTGGATCAAGTGGTTAACACCCTTGCTTTTGGAGACAAAGGTCAAGGGTTTGATCCTCACCCCTTACAAGGCCGGAGGTCCTTTTCTACCTTTGGTAGAACCGGGCGACCTCTCTCGCCTTAGGTAGGAGTATGGTCATCAATGTCTTAACCTCCCCATAAATCGTGGAAGACGGTATTGAGACTCATAACCCGTAGAAAGCGGTATT
>CM040238.1:213692872-213734812 GCA_022545495.1 Chrysanthemum lavandulifolium
TATCCCATACTGACTTTAGCTTGATGTTGTGATTGATAAGCTTGTAGATGTCTTTAGGTAGACCTTGTAGTATAATGTTGGAAGCTCGGATATCCGCATCGAATATCTTTTCTCCTTATCATCAAGCTCATCATACATTTTTGGTCCGTCCATTCCGTAAATCAAAGTTCCATCTTCAAGAAGATCAAGTACATCTCTAGTAGTCTCAACTCGGTAAGGTCCTTCATCGATTGATTTGAGAATGTTAACCCCATTTTCTTAACCAAGACAAGACAATCTAATTCGTTGAGCCCAAGAGTCGTAGTCGGGCCTGTCAAGCATGGGTGGATCAGTATCCGAGCCAAGACTTGAACATCCTCTCGCAGCGGTGGATATGATAGTAGGAACGTTGGTAGACATGTTAATGATTATACAGATTTTATAACTCTATGATTAAACCAGGAAATAGATTCTTTCACGGATTTTACTAAATCAAGAGAAAACCGTAAAAATCACCCAAGTCGCTAGAAGATAATGCACCAAGTCGCTAACACCTAATTAGCTATACCACCAAGTCGCTAAAGTCCCAAGTCGCTAAACAAAGGCAAGTCGCTAAATAGTAACTCGCTAAGCCTCAAGTCGCTAGCAAAATTTTGGCAACAATTAGCTAAGATTCAAGTCGCTAAAGAATCAAGTCGCTAAATAGCAACTCGCTACTCACCAAGTCGCTAACACCAAGTCGCTACCGTAGTGGAGAGTCCACTACTTGTATTGTAAGTCGCTAAGCCTAAGTCGCTAGCTCCAAAACCGCAACTCGCTACAAAATGTAAAGCAAGTCGCTACAAGGAAAATAATCCGTAGGCCAAGTCGCTAGCAAGAAAACTTCACAAACATCACTTTTCAATCCAAAACAACCCAACCAAGATGATTCAAGCTACCAAATGAAAACCTAAACACTTGTGATGATTATAAACGTAAAAGTACTAACAAAATCCAAGCTTTAACACAAGAAATCAACCAAATGATGCACAAACCACTAAACTTTTCAAACTCAAAACCACCTAAAACCACTAGAAATCCAAAGATGTGCAAGATATGATCTAACCATGGCTCTTGATACCAATTGTAGGATATTAGTTTTCACATACACATCAAACCATAACACAAAGTGGGCATATAAGTGGAATTCTAGAGAGAAAGTTAGAGGTTTAGGGAACTTAGTGAGAGAAAGTGAAAGATATTATTATGAGCTCCAACTCTCTACCTTGGGAGGTAGAGAGTATTTATAGTCTTACATAAAACGCCACACAACGGCGGTGGATCGAGGCATACGGTGGGTAAAGACCGTCCAGTCCTCCACGGTGTTACTTAACTAAATACTACTTAACTTAAAATAACTACGACTACGAGCTTTTAACGATTACATATACTTGAGGTGACCGACTCTTTAATACCGGAATTTCTAATTCCTAACAAGGTGGCATGTGAGATACGTTCTATAGATCAACCATGTGACAACCGAATGAAACAATGGGCGATTCAATCTTTTGAATCAATCACAGTTCGTGTTATGGATTGGCGGATACCTTTGAAAAACCGATCGTTGTGCTTAAAAGTTCTTTTCCATAGCACATCGATCGTATTAATGTTTCAAAATTAAAGGGTATTTATGATTGATAATTGATTTTCCATAAAACCTTCTTTGTAGTGCAAAACACTTTCTATTAAGCAATAAACGATTGTTTTCAAATCATTTTCATCAATTAGTGAATCTTAATTATTTGGTTCACTCACTCCGTGTTGTCTTCTTTGAGACGCTCGGTTTGAGAACGGCTTGATCTAGTCTGCGAAACCTGTCAAGGAAATTCCTCGAATTATACACGATCACGAGCAAGACTTGTCTCGATCAACGGGAACCGTGGGCGTGCACCTCAATTCAACAAAAGTGATCAAAGACACTTTTGTGTGCTTTATTGCTAGCTGTTGTATGCAGTACGCCCGACGCTTGCGGTGATCGTAATGAAGCGGTCAATCCATTTCCGCATGCTCACACATTACATTCATCTCTAAAGAAATCATGATAAGTGCATCAATGACTCGATGTCTTCACTCCATGCTTCGCTAAGTCACGCCAATATCATGATTCAAATAAAGCTTCGCTACTCGATAAGATGATATCATGATCCGAATGTGAGCATGTCGGTCCAAATGTCACAACATCACATACTATCAACACCACAATGGAAGAGTCGAGATTTACGCTTCGATAATCTGAAGTCTGGTTCAAATGCTTTAACATCACGTGGATCATTTTAAGACCTCCACTCGAAATTTCAAAACATGCGTAACATGATGAATCAAAGACTACGAGCTAAAGAACAAAAGTTCTAAATCAAAGAAACCAAGAACAACATAATGTTATATCTGTTTGTAATCATTGTAAGTTGAGGTGACCTCCTTGGGGAGATTGTTAGGATTTAGTAAATCCAAGACTTAAAGTGTCGGTCACCTCAAGTATGTATTCTCGTTAAGCTCGTAGTCGTAGTAATTCGGTGTTAGTATTTAGATTACTTTGTAACACCGTGGAGGACGGACGGTCTTTACCCATCGTATGCACGATCCTGACCTTTTAGAGGCGTCTAAGCTTGACTTATAAATACCCTTTGCCCTCCAAGGCAAAGGGTTGGACCTTCATAATACATTTTCTTTGTCTCTCTAGGGTTCCTTTCTCTCCCACTTTCTCTCTAAACTCTTAACCTAACGCCGCACCTCTTGTTTAACAAACCAAGATCTTACACAGGCTCAAGGTTCTCCTGTGGGTCTTTTACTAGATCTTTTTATCTCTTCGATTCAAATCTTTGGGATAAAAGGAGTCTCCTGATTTTCTTCCTGTGCATTGCTGGACACCGGGGATTCAACCGATCTTTCTGGTTCATCAGTGTCCATCCCAGATTGCTCTTGTGCTGATAATGATACGACATCTCTTTTCTTGAGAATAAACTGGGTCGTTGTTTTGGGTGGTGGTGAAGAGATGTTAAGTAGCATGTGTGCGGCTTGTTCTGCTTCTCCTCCAACAATTCCTTTACCTTTGTCTTGAGTAACAGGATTGATTTGTCGAGGTGCTGATTCAGGCTCTCTTATCGTGACTCCTCCGACTGGTGGTCTTTGCGACTGCTCGTGGTTGTCAAGGCTTTGTCAGTATTCCTTGTTGGAGTGCGACTCCGTCCTCATCAATCAATTATGTCTCTCTTCCCGGAACCTTAGATCCTCATCGCACTTACCAAGATCTCTTTTCTCCTCTTTGCATTTGTGAAGGGGAGACATTAGATACTGAGCTATCGTGTCTCTTGTTTTCTTGGGAAGACTTGAGTATGAGGTTCACGAATGTTTAGATTTTGATTGTGTGGAAGTGCACTTCGTGTTAGGTCACTAGTTTTACAACACAAGTAATATAGAAAGAGATAGGCGGTTGAACAACACACAAACACACACACGTAAAAGTAAAGAAAGGTTTAGGCGTAGAGTGTATGTGAAAGAGTAACTTGAACAACCAACCCTCAAATGAGGGTTTACAAGAGTTTATATAGGCAAGGAGCTAGGCAACACTCCCTGTCCTTCCCTATACCTTATTGGGCTTGGATCAAGCTTATGGGCCTTCTACATAAGCTTGACCTTAAACAAACATAAAGGCCATAATAAAGCTACCTATTACATATGAAATATAAATACTTGAAATATTGTTTAGGAGTGATTCCAACAATCTCCCCTCAAGTATATATGAATGTAAACGGTGAAGGCGTTGATGTAATAGTAGATGTGACGCCTTCGACATTCTTCTTTCTTGTGAGAGGAATTGTCTTGATTCGAACAATCTCCCGTGTGTAGAGATAGTTATCTTTGAGCGCTTATGCTTGACGTCATCTTTAACTTTGTTCTTTGATCATTGTTCTTTGTGGTGAAAGTGATAGTATGTTGTTGTGCGCATCACCGCCTCAGTCTCGCTGCGCTCCAAAGTGTCTCCACGTCATTCTTCAACATGCTCACACGCTCTATGACGTTGGAATTCAATCTTGATGAAGTTCTTTAAATCTTTATCATTGTGGATTCTTTGGTTTGACGAAGAATCATTCTGCGAGCTTGTGTTGCTTTTGAATAGAACTTCCATTAGTGTTGATGTTGGCGTGAGCATGAGAAGAATCAAGACGATCATCCCGCCCGAGCTTCCATAAGAAGAAAACATTTCAAACGGTTAGTAATAAGCGGTTTCCCAAGACTTACAAGTTTGAACTTCGAGAGTGTTAACAAAGATAGTGTGAAAACACAACTCTAATTCTTACAAAGGCCGTTCTCGAACTGAGTCCCACAAGTGAGATAACGCGATGTGCGAAGTACATCTGATTCGATGAGTCGAGGTACATCAAGCATCACCTCACGATCGTAGACCGTTTGAGACACTCCGCGTAATCCACGGGAGTTACCAAGTGACCTGCCTGTCGGTCGTTTGATGTTGACCACGGCAAGAGTTTCCATTCAATCATTGAGGATCACATATGTGAACCTCTCATAAATGTTCTCGACAGATTGCTAAGATCGTGAAGGACTCGATATGAACCACCGATGATCTTATTTGTTGATCATCAAGTGATTAAATGTCAAGTGTTCCTAAGAGATCTTTTGATGAATCTCGTGGCTCTAGACTCAATAGTGCGTTTTGGTTTTCTGAGCGGAGACTAGGAGAGGGTCTCCTTCTTCAATACCAAATGATCTCTAAGAGAAAACCAATAGATTATGTAGGGTTCCCCTGTGAGAATGAAACAAGTTTCGCTGAGAGAAACTTGAGTGGCTAAGAAGGTTTAGTGCATGCGCCATCGGGTCCATGACGACTTTTAATCTTCAATACCGGTGTCACTAAGTGACAACCAAGAGTATATGAATTGAACCGTTCCGCCCTAAGTTGAATAACTGAGGCTATTTTTTTCACCCTTTACTTTACATTTCTTTTGATTCTTCAACTCCTTCTTTCTCCGATTCTCATTTTCTCCTTTTATAATCATTCCTAGGACTTCTAACACTAACTAATGGTAGTGTCCTTGGGTAGATCCCTCCGGCTCTGGCGGATCATAGGACAGTTATTCCAAACCTTAGTCACCTTATAACTCCATGACTTACCTATGTTTGCCATTATAACCATCGTATGTTAAAACCTCTCTCAAAGGGTTTGTTGACGAAAAACATGTTTGAACCACGTGAGAGATGAAGTTTTGCATAAATACTCCCCTCCACATGTGCTTAATAGTTTTAATGGTTAAATGCACGGTGAGGAAAGAGCGCACTTTTGAATTGATCCACTAAAGATAGACAATCTCCCGAGACACGGTTACGTTGAATAGTTAAAGAGATACATTGTCGACTTTTAGGTGACAACTAGCTCTAATAACTACCTTGAAGGTGTAGACAAACCTTGGAAGGTTGTCAAACCCGTCGAGTTCATGTCTATCAAAAGTTTCTCGAATGGTACTTTCTACTCGGACAAGTCCTTTGCGAGACACGTTTACATCACTAGCGAACTAGCTTGAAATTATTACCCGTCCGGGACAAGTCTTTTCGAGTTACTAACAGTTTAGTACCGTCAATTCGTTGTTTAAGTCTCAAGTTCACGATTTATTTGCATTCACCACATATTTCTTATCACACAAATTTTCTCCGCCTCAAAAATGGCATATGAAAATGTTATTTTTGAAACGTTTGGGAATAAATATGACCATTTCGAGTGTTGCGGGAAGACGACCACTATGAACAATTTGTGAACAAAGTTTTAAATCAAATACTCCCCTCAACTAGTGATATAAACGGTTGAGGTTTTGAAAATCATATGGGAAAGTACTTGTCTTTTGAGCAAAACCTTGAAAAGTGAAAGGTTTGATAGGTTTTACTCAAAATTAAGAAGCTTTCGCTCCTTTTATAAGGATTGTGGCACCGAGGCGCACTACGTGGTCCTTTCTTGACAATTACGGGTTGTACATCGTTATGTGTGCACAAGCCATTTTAGGAAAAGATGAAATAAGTATGAAACAAATTAACCTTTCCCCAATTGATGATGTTTCTAAATTAGCTTCCCTCAAACCGATAATCTGCCTTTAGCATGATTTGAAACTTTGATGAAGTCTACATTTCCTCTAACTTTGAAGGTTTCAAGATGCGCGAATTTGTAGATGAGCGATAAACCACACAAAGTATGTCGACTAATTGCGGAAGATCCGTTCGAGGGTAACATGCCGAAATCAACAAGATCTTCTCACGTATGTAGACGCATCACACCAAATAAACCATGAAAGACGAAATGATACGGCTTTCCACGATGTTGTGGTCTTACGAATACTAATCACTGTAAGTATGCAATAAGTCGATACCAAGACCGTGTGAGGCATCATAACATCATATTTGGGTAACTTCACACAAGATCACCCGTGAAATTGAGACGATAACATGAATTAAGACGTTTGAACCACAGATCGCCTCATTTCTTCGCCTTATGGAAGAAATTTTGGAGAGCATTGGGTTTTCGCAAGGAAGCACGTGGAAAACGAAGAAGGAAAGGGCGCCTACACTCTCTCCCCTCGATGTTTTCAATGAATCGTAATCATACACCACGATGTTGATGATGAATTGAAGACATCGAAACCATAAATCCAAGCAACCGAACAAGTGTGAAGTACCATAAATATCTCGAGAGAATCAATCACGACAAAAATCATCTCGTTCATTAAGTTGATCATCACCGTGACATTGTTGTAGGAAACACTTTGTTCTTTGCTTTCGAGAGATTCGATTGGAGGTGCAACTACGAAGAGTTGTTGTTGTTGTAGAGTCGATGTATCGAAAGTAGAGTATTATCGGTTGTGCAATGAAACATTCGATACATCCGAAGCACGACTTTGACAAAATCTTTAACCATAGGAGCAAGCAATGTTTCCAATTCATGACGATTAAGTACAATGGTGGAACGGTGATGGATCATGATATGTATGACGGTGAGAAACGGGTCCTATGTCTGTTGCAAGTAGGAGCCATAGTCATTGTTATACTGCATAGAAAGATAGAAGGGGGCAAGAAAGAAAAGAAACATGGATCCCCAAGTGTAGCGGGTTCCGGTGTTAGAGGCATAAAGATGTAGTGTCAATTATCTTCTTGACACCGAACATGCTATTTTGATGATTTCCTTTCCGCCTCACGGATGGATGTAGTGGGTTTCTCACTTGTTTTGGTGCAACTACTTAGTATCTTGCTGTAGGAATCCACCTAAGACCAACAAATGTTGAAAACTCTACCGTTGGTATCCATCTAAGGTTAGATCTAAGGGATGTTGAAACTTCTTTTGGGAAGAATTTGCGTCCTATATTGATCCACCTATTAGGTTTCCGAAATTTTACGTTTAGATCAACGGGTTTATTTCTAACTGTTTGAGTTAACTTAGGTTTTGGTTTGCTACTACAAGCGTGTTCAAGAATACACACGAAGGTGATACACTAGGTCGTGAACCTAAGATTCCATCCTTTTGGAGTAGTGCCCTTTTCCTAGCCTTTTCTAGATCATAGTTCTTGTATCGTCATTTGAATCATATGAATTTTTACGTTTAATGCTCGGTTTAGACACGATGTTCGAACTAATCCTAGATTGGCCATAATCACCACTTGTACAGTATAATGTATGTGTTTAATAGAAGCGAAGCATTATTCATTGGTCCGGAATGTGGGGTGTTGGTTTTGACAAATGATTATTCTCAACAACTTGGGAGGCAAACCGTGGTTTTGACGATTTTGAACGTTGATTGAAAAGCGTTGGTTGTCTAACTACCGATTGTTTTCTCGATTGGTTTTAGAGACGATTTCCCCAAGATTGTTGGTTTTGCAAAATTAGTATCCACATTCTTGTCGATGAATCTTCTCGCTTGTTTTGTAAAGCAACATGTGCAAGCCCCTTTGCTTGAAGTTGAGCCTTTAAATGCTCATTTTCTTTTACTAAGAAATCCACACGATTACTTTGTTCATTTGAAAGTCGACTATTGTGTTCGAGGAAAAGATTTGTTTTGTAATTTAAGTTCAAGAGAGATGCAATGTACCTCTAGTTTTGAAAATCTTTATGAAACCGAGCAATGGTCTTTTGAGAAGAATGATTTGATTCAAGAGTTTGATTTGACGTTTCAGTTGAATTGTTAACAAGTAAGGGCTCGGACATGAGATAGTTGTTCGGACATTGTGTAACACACCGGTCAACCTTTCCTTCATTATCGAATTCAGTTGCTCAAGATGTTGTATCGCATTTGCGGTGCGAATATGATCAACGATGAGATTGTACCTCGACCATACATTCGTGTCGTTGTCATAGGTGGGTAAGATATCTTCCTCAACCATTTGTTCTTCGTGACGGTTGGGCTCGGTGTCGTAGTTAAGTATGATATCTTCGCGGATCTCATCCGTCATCATCGCTTTTCCAATGCAACAACCTCCTTGTCCGCATTACACGGATGATGCAAGACTCACAACATTCTCAACGTCCATTTGAGCATTCCTTTCATGTACAAAGAACTCTTGCACCTTGTACGATCGGGATATTGGGAAATAGATGTTGTCGACGCTTGAATGCCGAGATATAGCCATGAATCCTTCTTGCAATGCCACAAATGGATCTTTATGATCGTAATCCATTACACTCCCCAGGAAGAATCAAATAGAAGAAAAGGTGCAAAGTCGATATAGCACACAGAAGGTCGATATAGTGAATTGCAATTTCCCTCCAAAAATAATTTTGAAAAATTTTGACTCTCAAAATTTGAAATTCACTATAAAATTCAATTCCAAGGATGTAGGAAAAATTTGAGTAATGACAATTTTGACGCCAAATTTGACCCGAAAATTTTGAATTTAGGCCCAAAAATTTGAATTTTTGACCAAAATTTTCACAGTTAAACCAAAATTTGAATCTCCCGTAAAAATTGAACGTTTAGTCTCCTCGAAAAATTGAACTTTTTTTTTTTTTTTTTTTTTTTTTTTTTGATAACTTGTGTTGATGGATCTTTGTAGTCGAATGAACCTTTGTTGATGAAGTCTCCTTAGGCGAGAAATCACAATAAACCAAGTAGCACTTATGCGTAAAAGCACCAAAGTTACGCGTAACAATCAAGAGTTACGCTGAGGTTTAGCTTACGCAGAAGCGGAAAAAGGACTAAAGTTATGCGTAAAAAATGAAGTTAGGGCGTAGAAAGTTGGCGTAGGATTCCCTTATCGTAAGACTAGGTTTACGCGTAAGATGAATCTTAGGTAGGATTTTCACGCGTAAGCTTAAGCTTATGCGTAAGTTTGGGTTTTATCCCAAGTGATTTTTACACTATCACAAAGGCAAAAGATATCCAAAGTCCACGATTTTCAGACTTATCCAAGTAAGAAAACACGGAGTAAACCCAAAACGAAGATCAAACCAAGGATAAAGTTATGCGTAGAATTAGGGTTTTGATACGCGTAGTTCTACTCGTAAAATGACTTTTGCCCAAAGATGTTTCTAAACCAGATTTTTGTGATGAAATAGCTTCAATATCACCAAAATAACACAAAAGTGTGAAACTTGATGATCCAAAGCTTCTAAAACAGTTACGCGTAGGTTTACACCCTCGTTCAAAAACTAGCTTAAAAACTATGATCCACGCATAAAGTTTGAAACTTTTTGCCAAAAGCAAGTATTTTAACACCTTAAAACGTTGAAAGGACAAGAATCTTGGATTCAAAAGTGTAAAAAATATGTTTTTAAGCGAACCAAAGTTATGGTACCGTACGTTAAGCGTGAGACCAAAACCCACTTCAAACAATACGTTCACCCAACTATTTGGCGATTGATACCACTGTTAGGTCACTAGTTTTACAACACAAGTAATATAGAAAGAGATAGAGGCGGTTGAACAACACACAAACACACACACACGTAAAAGTAAAGAAAGGTTTAGGCGTAGAGTGTATGTGAAAGAGTAACTTGAACAACCAACCCTCAAATGAGGGTTTACAAGAGTTTATATAGGCAAGGAGCTAGGGCACACTCCTCTCCTTCCCTATACCTTATTGGGCTTGGATCAAGCTTATGGGCCTTCTACATAAGCTTGACCTTAAACAAACATAAAGGCCATAATAAAGCTACCTATTACATATGAAATATAAATACTTGAAATATTGTTTAGGAGTGATTCCAACACTTCGGGATGTTAGCGGTTGTGGCGGAGGCTTTCTTTACATAACTCTTGAAGTAATCAGCATTCTTGATCCTATCACTAAGCAAAGCTTCAGGAACTGGCATACCAAAAATCTCGCTGTCATATCCTTTGGCACTATATTTAAGGTTGCCAAGAATCAATTCATCACTAGCTTCATGTCAAGCGCACTCGCCACGTGAGTTGATTCGGTGAGTTTGTAGCAGATGATGGATAATGAGTTTTGAGAATTTGATCTTTGGGAATCACTCTTTACCAATACTTTTCTTCCTTTGACTTTATTCTCAAAGTTAATTACATCGAGATAAATGTGTCCAAGGACAAGATGAATTCTTCCCGAGATAAGTTCAAAGAAAGATGAATTCTTACCGGTTAAGCACGGGTTGAGGATTGTAACGATTGATCTCAATGGTTGATATATTTCTACATTGATGAGTGATGTGTAACAACCGCATTTTCGAATTTACTATTCACCGTTACTATTCATTTTACTATTCATCACCAAAATTTTTTATTTCATATTCTTGTAAGTTAACCTATTTTAGTAATAATCCGATAATTTGACACTAATCGGTCACTTCGCAAATTTCACGAAACCGTGTATCGAGATTTACGTTTAGGTTTAAACGACCTTTAGGCATCCCGATATGTCCGAAAACATTACAAACAAGAGAAATATAAGTTTTCACCTTCCGTGACATTTTCATAAGTTTTGGAATTTTACGTTTTCAGCTTTTATGTTTTATGCGATTTCGCGTTTTAGACCCGCGCTTCAGCTTTAGCGCGTTTAAGAAACCCGATAGAACTTATCACTCATTTAATATGCTTATATGGAGTATATTAACAAGTTTTAACATATTTACAAGTTTCATATTTTTAGTATACCCGGTTTTAAGTTTCGTGACTTTACGACTTACGAGTTAGCGATTAACGGGACCAAAACTCACTCCGTAAACAAGATAATACCAAGCAACTCATATCTAGTCATCCTAGATAGGCCTTGAACGAAATTTAAGCCACATGGGGCGTTTTATAAGTGATCACCATGATAAGGACATGAAACTTACATAGGAAGCTTATACATGTGTTAAGTTACTTAAGTCTTAAGTCTTAAACTTAAGACTTAAGTCTTAGAAATATCCTACACCTTTAACCTCCTCATCTTACTATAAATAGCAAGATCATTCTCTTCCTTTTCTCATCACAATTAATGAGACACACTTAAATCACACAACCCTTCATCTTTGATTTCCAAGTTCCAAGTTACACATAAGAGTCAAGGCTTAGTTGTTCTCTACATGAATCTTAAGTTTATTTGGTGATTCCATGGTTGAATTAGGAGCTACACAAGGGTACTAGGGCTGGATTCATAAGGTTTTCACAAGGGTTATATCAAGGCTAGCAAAGTTTTGCAAGAATTGTATTGAAGGATTGGAAGCTAGGGTTTTGGTTGAAAGGGTTTAGAAATTAGTGTTCTTGTTCATGGTTCTAGTTAAATTTCATCACAAGGATTGTAAGCAAACTTTATGTTATCATTTGATTTTGTAAATACTGGTATTTAATGTATTTAATATGTTTTATATGCTTATTATGGTCGATTGTGCTTGGATAAATGGACTAAACCACTAGAAATCGTCAAAGGACTAGTATTGAAAACGAACCGGATGAGTCTTGTAAACGTAATTATTGGGTAAACTTCGTGGACTGAAAAACTTAGGTAATAACATAGGATTATAGATCTATGTCTTTTGGTCATTTTTCCGGGTGGCTCGCCGTAACTCATCCCGATGAATAAACTAGAGCCAAAACGCTAAACGTGTCCAAATCGAGTAATGATTTCAAGCGAGTAAAGCTCATAAAACTTGCATATAACCAACTGTTAGTCAAAGAATAAAAGTTGTAGCTAACACCCTAACTTGAACGTACGCTGGCCGTGCGTTAAATGGAGTTGTATAACTCGACTTATGACCAAAATTGTGAGACGCTTTTTGATTGAAATAACTAGTACATCTAAGGGTAAATTGGTAATTTCACATTAGTTAAATAATTTCGGGCGAGGGACCCACTAATCTGTTTAGTACATTTAATTACCTTTCCGAGGACATAAAACCGAGTCGTGATTGATGAGTGTCTAAATACTCATCATTTTGTACAATCTAAACCGCAAAATCATCCGAAACACTCGAAACACATCAAAATGATCAAAATATCACAAATCGTGTTTTATGTGTTTTAAATGCAAAATATCAAAATCGATGAAAATGTATCAAGTTTGCAAAATTGGCGCTTTAGTCCCCAAGTTTTAAAAGTTGTCAAATCTAGTCCCGGAATTCAAAATGTGGAATTTTATCATTCAAAGTCCCTCAAGTATTCTAAGTTGTAAAAATTATCCTTGAATGATTCTTTGGTCAATTGGCAAGAAAGGTCCCTAAACTTTGAAAAATTGCAAAATAGTCCTTGGACCTTTAAAATGGAATTTATGCAAAAGGATCCTTGTACTATCAAAGTTTGTCAAAATTGGTCCTTGTGATAAGTTTGGAATAGTGGCATTTTCAGTCCTTGAGTTTGGATAAATTACATGTTTGGTCCTTGACTGTTTTACAAAACACCCATCGGGTGTACTCCATACAAGCTAGTATACGGAAAGGCATGTCATCTTCCGATTGAGTTAGAGCACAAGGCATCTGGGCCTTAAAACATGCAAACTTTGATTTCTGACACGGTGGTGATCATAGAAAAGTTCAAATGAATGAATTAAATGAACTCGTGATCAAGCTTACGAGAACTCTTTGATCTACAAGCAAAAGACAAAGAAGATTCATGACTCCAAAATCAAGAACCGCGTTTTCAACGTTGGTGATCGAGTCCTTCTTTTCAATTCAAGATTGAAGATTTTCTGAAAGCTCAAGTCCCGTTGGTCCGTCCATTCACTATTGCTAAGGTTTATCCTTATGGTACCGTTGAGTTATCTCAACCCGATGGTCCTAATTTTAAAGTGAATGGTCATCGAGTGAAGCATTACTTTGGAGAGGACATTCCCCGTGGTTGTCCCGGATCTACAAACTTTCCCCATGAACCAATGAATGCGGGATCGAGTCAAGCTAGTGACTCGGTAATCAAAAACTTTAGCACACACCATATGGGTTTTCACCCATATTTCGCCTTCTTACCCCTTTCTACACCCTAGTGTGGGGAGTTTCCCACATCGTTGTATATAAAATCATGTTCTTAAAAAAAAAAAAAAAAAAAAAAAAAAATCATTTAAAATAATGGTAGTAGTATTTCCCTTTACGTTCTTTGTTTCGCATAACCGCCGGTACTTTGAATATTGAGGCAATATTCATTTCTAAGTGTGGGGAATTCTCACGAATTTCATATATTATCCACCCAATTCCCCGTTTTGGCCAAAATTTTTTTGGAGTAAGTGTTCTACACTTACTCATCTTGGTTATCATCCGCCATGTCTCGAAGACAAAAGGATTGGCTAATCCAGAGCAAACGGCTCTTGGTAAAGATTTCTCAAACCGCTTATATGGCTTGCAATTTGCCCAAAATTGTATGGTTCTCAACTCACCATATCCTAAAAGTGAAGAGTTGGCTAGCCCGCAAGGTTATGGCTTGTGGTAAAGGCAATGGAAAATCCATAATTGGTATTCACTCACCAAAGATAATTCGATAATTTATCTAAGAGTTGGCTAGTCCGTAAGGGTACGGCTCGGTAAAGACACATCAAATCCGTTATATGGTTTATGATTTGCCAATAAATCATTTGGTTATCAATGTACCAAGGTTCTTACTTGAATCAAAACACTTGGCTACCCGTAGTGATGGCTTTTGGTAAAGAGTTTTCAAATCCATTAAGTTTTTCAAATCATTGCTAGGGACTAGCAATATCTCGAAGTGGGGGATTGATGAGTGTCTAAATACTCATCATTTTGTACAATCTAAACCGCAAAATCATCTCGAAAACACTCGTAAACACATCAAAATAATCAAAATATCACAAATCGTGTTTTATGTGTTTTAAATGCAAAATATCAAAATCGGATGAAAATGTATCAAGTTTGCAAAATTGGCGCTTTAGTCCCCAAGTTTTAAAAGTTGTCAAATCTAGTCCTGGAATTCAAAATGTGGAATTTTATCATTCAAGGTCCCTCAAGTATTCTAAGTTGTAAAAATGATCCTTGAATGATTCTTTGGTCAATTGGCAAGAAAGGTCCCTAAACTTTGAAAAATTGCAAAAATAGTCCTGGACCTTTTAAAATGGAATTTATGCAAAAGGATCCTTGTACTATCAAAGTTTGTCAAAATTGGTCCTTGTGATAAGTTTGGAATAGTGGCATTTTCGGTCCTTGAGTTTGGATAAATTACATGTTTGGTCCTTGTATACCACTTAAACCAACCTGACCTTTATGTTATTAAAAGCCCAAATCCAAATCCACCGCCCAAAACTTGACCCCCCCTTTGATATTAACCACACGGTCAACGAAAGTCAAAAATGAGAAAAACCGCCCAAAACCAGGGCTACTGTAGCTCTCCCTCTCCACCCCTGATTCTCCAAAACCAGTCATGGTTTTCACACCTTTTTCTCACCCCCCTTACCTTGTCCCCTCCACCTCCACTAACACCCAAATATCCTTAATTGATTGAACCAAATCCATTAATTGCTCAAACCTGCTTTGAAGAAATATTTGGCGCCAAAACTACAAGTGGACAGATATGATGGTTCTAGCCAATCCAATGGCTCAGGAGTGGTGGGAAAGATTCAGAGGTCAAAGAGAAGTCACTAAAGTCTATAAAGAGGAGTGGAGATGCATTGTATCAAATCATCTAGTATAATCTTAGTTTTCCATTGTCGTTTTTATTTTTCTCAAAATCTCAGTGTAATTTAAGCTTTCCTAGTACTTTGTTTAAGTTAATCCAAGTATTTGTGAACTACTTTCGCTTTTAATATCAAGTTTTAAGTTCTTATTTCAACTTATGCGTTTTCATTGAAAAATCTCACAATGTGTTAATGTTGTTGTTAGTTGTTGATAAGGACCTGAATAGCTCATGTAAGCTCCCAAAAGCTTATTCAAGCTTTTAGAGACCTTAAAATTCAAGTTTAGAAGTTAAACAGAAAAATCACAAAATACAAATTAAATAGTTTAAAATTCAAAATCACTTGGAAATGGTGTATACAAATGAGCAGTGGTGAATTGTGGATGGCTCGTTAGAAGCTTTGTGGAAAGCTATTAGGATTGGTCTTGGTCATTGGTTCATGGTTTTCGTTGATTCCCATTTGTAAGCTTTTTACCATTTTGGCATTTCACCGTTGTAATTGTTCATTAGCTTTAATTTGCTTTTTATTGTTAATTAGATATAGTTAAGTGTGTTTAAGCCATAAAATCAAGTGGTTGTTCTTTCAAAGTTGTAGTTAATAAAAACTTAGTTATAACAGTTAAAACTGCTTCTTCATCATTTCTTAGTTACTGTTGTAATGAGGTGTTGTTTAATGATTCATTAGTCCTATAAAGAGATTATATAAGGTCTAAAATCAGTTTCATGGTTTAACTTTGTGATCTGCTTTGAAAAATTCCAAAACAGTTGCTTAAAGGTTTGTTTGGATTTGCTTTCTTAAACTGTATCAAGTCTTGTTTATGTTGTTGTTTGTGCTTGCTTTGTGTCACATAAGTATCTTATATCTCATATCAGTCATAAAAACCTGTCCTTGTTTGTGGAAAAGTCAAAATAGCAGTTAATCATATCTTGTGTGTCCACTGTTGGAATGTCAAGATCAAGGATCATGATTTTGTGTTAGAAAGTTGTTAAAAGTACTCAAATCAGTCTTAGTTCACTTTATAACATCATAATCAGTGTTTAGAATTAGATTAAAGTTCATATAAGTCAAACTTTTAGTTTAAGCCAAAAAGTCAAAATTTCTCATTTGGTCGTTTTTGATTAAAACAGATATTTTCATTGTGTGTTCAATAGTGAGTTTTAGCTTAAAAGCTTTTGGGGTTTTAAAGTTCAGTTGCTAGACAAAATTAGAAAATACTAGCTATCTTTGAATCACTGCTTAAGTGCTTTTAATTAGCTTTTGTTGGTGCCTTGTCTGCAAACATGCCCCATGCACAATGAGTAAGTCCATTTTGAAAAGCTTGCACAGAGCTCATTTGTTGTTCAAATCTTGTGATCTTTGTTTCTTTGGAAAGCCAACCAAGCCCTCTTGAGGTCTCAAACTTAAGTTTTCACTTTTGAGCTTGTTGGCTAGGGCTGCAAGTAGCTTTAAGTTTGTCCCATTTCTGTGTTTGCCAAGTGCTTATTGTCTTTGTTCTAGCTTTTCAGTGTGCTTATCTGTTCTTTTTAGCTTCATTCTAGTTCATCTAGCTTGTTTGTAGCTTATTTAAGCTTTTGTTTCAGTTGTGAGCTTGTTTGAGCTTATTTACACCAAATAAGCTCATTAAGCCATCTGTTGGTCCATAAGCTTGTCAAAACAGCTTATTTGTGACTTGTAAAATTTTTGTCTTTGTTGAAGTTTCATAATATCAGTATTAAAGTAGTTTTCAAAAAGAAAATCCAGAAAAAGATTAATTAAAAATCAGTGATAGTGTTTTTTTAATATTTCCTAGCTTTTTGATTTTTCTTTCTAGCTTATTAATAAGCAAATCTTGTTTTTCTATTTTTCTTAGTTTTCATCATCATATAGTATTTTTAGAAAAAGTTTCATATTTTTCTATCTTTTAGTATTTATTATAATTTTAAATAGTTAAAATAGTAATTAATTAGTGATAAATAATTAAAAGCATAAAAATATCTTTTCAGTTTTAAAATTAGTTTTATCATATTTTAGATTTTTCCAAGTTAAAATTTTATTTTTCCAAGTTTATTTTATATTTTCTAGTAATTAAGTGTATTTTAAATAATAATTAATTAGTAATAATTAGATAAAAAGTGTGAAAATATTTTTTAATTTTAAAATTAGTTTTATAGTATTTTAGATTTTTCTGAATCATAAGTTTATTTTTCTAGCCTTATTTTGTATTTTCTTCTATTTTAGAGTATTTATTAAATAGTTAAAATAGTTTTTAATTAATAATAATTAATTAAATAGTTTTAAAAATAATTTTCTTTTTCTAATAATTTTCTTTTATTTTAGGATTCCAAAATGTTATTTTCATATTTTTAGGTCTTTTATTTCTTAGATTTCATTTTTATTTTGTACGTATACGTAGTTTTTAAAACTTAGTTTTACGCTTCTTTTATCCGATTGTTGTGCTCCTATTCGTATTCTATTCCATTCCAATCAATCAAGAGTGTAATTTCTTAATCAAACCTTTACTTATCACTATCCTTAGTGATCACTCTATCATCCGAGTTTTGTTTTACACACCATCGAGTCTCGTGGGACTTAACGACCGGAATTCATTCTATTCTCCAGACTTCATTGTATTTGTGTCCGAACTGCTTTAAGCTCATTACGGTTGGCCATTCACAAGTGGCCACCTTGTGTGATTAGACTTGATTGTTCGGACCGGATCGATGATCAATTACGGTTTAGAAATAACGGTAGATATAGACGGGAAAACTTAAATAAACTAAACGTAAACACTTATACGACTTCACAAATGTTAAGTATCCAAGCATAATTGATGTAATAACTATATAAGGCATGTTTATACATTCAATTCGTTGTTTTAGAACCTAAGACTCAACACATATTCTAGGTTGCGCGTAGAGGTTTCTCGGCTTATACATCGGTTCGTTATACATTGGATATCACATTTATTAAGGTGAGTCATAGACCCTACTCTTTTAATACTTGGTTTACAAACTCTTTGGGGGAGATACATGCTCAACTATTTTCATTTACTTTCATAAGTACTTTAAACTTTTAAGGATTACCGTGAGTCATAGCCCCTACTCTTTTAATAATTGGTTTACAAACTCTTTGGGGGAGATACATGCTCAACTATTTTCATTTACTTTCATAAGTACTTTAAACTTTTAGGGATTACCGTGAGTCATAGCCCCTACTCTTTTAATGCTTGTTTTACAAACTCTTTGGGGGAGATACATGCTCAAACACTAGCTTTATACTTTTACAAATACACAAAACATTATACTTGATTGCATTATACTTGATTGCATTATACTTGATTGCCTTATACTTGATAAGTCGATGGTAAGTCTCCCAATATAGACGGAGCAGTCCCCTCGTTCACATGATAAGACGATGATAAGTCTCCCAACGCACACGGAGCGGCCCCTGCTCGACGATGATAAGTCTCCCAACATAAACGGAGCGGTCCAACTTGAAAGTCTCCCAATATAGACGGAGCAACACTAAGTGCAATAATGTGAAATATTATGTCCGATGTGTGCTTAACTATAAATGTACTATATTTTAGCAAAGGTTGCAAACACACAAGTTGCAAGTTTTGTATGGGCGGAACTTGAACCGAGTGGATTTACAATGCCTTTCTTGTGGGAACATTCTTTAAAGGCTTTTCAACTTATTCAAAACAAACTCTATGAACTCACCAACCATTGTGTTGACACTTTAGCATGTTTATCTCAGACATAAGGCGAGCTATTGCATGGAACTTAGAGTCGCACGACATACTTTGAAGACTTATGCTTTTATCATTTACCATTCGAAACATTTATGTATTATACTGGGACCTCATTGTTTGTAACTCGATTTCATTAATCGAATGGTAACTTTTCAAAACGCCTCATTTAGAGGTCGCTTTTATAACTTGTACTTTGTATTATGAAGTAGCACCCAATGACACAATCTTCCATTGCGATATTTTGGGGTGTTACTGATTGGTATCGTAGAATTGGTTATAGAGAACTAGGTTGCATTTAAGAGCCTAGACTATAACCGCTTTATCCGTTAAGACTCTCCACTATGATTGCCTTTACACACACTTCGTACAAGATATGCTTCTTGTTAGTTGTTTGCTTAGATCCACGTTGTTGGATGATATGACTTTAGTAATAATAAGGAAACCCATAATCTAATCGAGTCATTAAAAAAAATATGGAGCTCAGTAATAACTAATTATTTAACTTAATCTTGTGACAGTTCTTGTTTGATGAGACATGAGATTTGAGTTAAATAATATTATTACTTAGCTTTAGACATTTGATGACATGGTTATCTTATTATCTGTCTCATAAAGCGAGTTTTGTATCGGGAAATCTTAAGTCGGATGATTTCTAATCTCCTTATTTGAATGGATTGGGACGCCTCTTTATTCAAATAAAGAAATTATAAACCATCGAACCATAAGTTTATAATTCATTACTTACATAAATTTAGACGCTTCTTTATGTAAGTAACGAATTATAAATAAGTGGGCTTATTTTCATCCGATATGATTCCCTAACCACATTATGGGTGTATTACAACGTAACCCATACACTATTCCTATTAAATAAAAGAGAATCCCACTTGCTTTAGAGACCACACTTTTCTAAGACACGCTATAAGTAGTTGATATCAATGTAACTTCTGGACTAAGTTCCTTAAGGGTAGAGATCTGTAATAATTTGCATTTTGGGAATTTACTATTCACCGTTACTATTCATTTTACTATTCATCACCAAAATTTTTATTTCATATTCTTGTAAGTTAACCTATTTTAGTAATAATCCGATAATTTGACACTAATCGGTCACTGCAATTTCACGAAACCGTGTCGAGATTTACGCTTAGGTTTAAACGACCTTTAGGCATCCCGATATGTCCGAAAACATTACAAACAAGAGAAATATAAGTTTTCACCTTCCATGACATTTTCATAAGTTTTGGAATTTTACGCTTCCGCTTTATGCTTTATGCGATTTCATGTGTTTTAGACCCGCGTTTCAGCTTTAGCGTATTAAGAAACCGATAGAACTTATCACTCATTTAATATGCTTATATGGAGTATATTAACAAGTTTTAACATATTTACAAGTTTCATATTTTTAGTATACCCGGTTTTAAGTTTCGTGACTTTACGACTTACGCTAGCGATTAACTGGACCAAAACCCACTCCGTAAACAAGATAATACCAAGCAACTCATATCTAGTCATCCTAGATAGGCCTTGAACGAAATTTAAGCCACATGAGGCGTTTTATAAGTGATCACCATGATAAGGACATGAAACATACATAGGAAGCTTATACATGTGTTAAGTTACTTAAGTCTTAAGTCTTAAACTTAAGACTTAAGTCTTAGAAATATCCTACACCTTTAACCTCCTCATCTTACTATAAATAGCAAGATCATTCTCTTCCTTTTCTCATCACCATTAATGAGACACACTTAAATCACACAACCCTTCATCTTTGATTTCCAAGTTCCAAGTTACACTTAAGAGTCAAGGCTTAGTTGTTCTCTACATGAATCTTAAGTTTATTTGGTGATTCCATGGTTGAATTAGGAGCTACACAAGGGTACTAGGGCTGGATTCATAAGGTTTTCACAAGGGTTATATCAAGGCTAGCAAAGTTTTGCAAGAATTGTATGAAGGATTGGAAGCTAGGGTTTGGTTGAAAGGGTTTAGAAATTAGTGTTCTTGTTCATGGTTCTAGTTAAATTTCATCACAAGGATTGTAAGCAAACTTTTATGTTATCATTTGATTTCTGTAAATACTAGTATTTAATGTATGTAATATGTTTTATATGCTTATTATGGTCGATTGTGCTTGGATAAATGGACTAAACCACTAGAAATCGCCAAAAGGACTAGTATTGAAAAACGAAACTAGACAAAGTCAGAACGTAATTATTGGGTAAACTTCGTGGACTGAAAAACTTAGGTAATAACATAGGATTATAGATCTATGTCTTTTGGTCATTTTGCCGGGTGGCTCGTGCCGTAACTCATCCCGATGAATAAACTAGAGCCAAAAAGGCTAAACGTGTCCAAATCTGAGTAACAGATTTCAAACGAGTAAAGCTCATAAAACTTGCATATAACCAACTGTTGATGAAAGAATAAAAGTTGTAGTTAACACCCTAACTTGAACGTGGCCGCTGGCCGTATGTTAAATGGAGTTGTATAACTCGACTTATGACCAAAATCGTGAGACGTTTGTCGCGATTGAAATAACTAGTACATCTAAGGGTAAATTGGTAATTTCACATTAGTTAAATAATTTCGGGCAGTAGGACCCACTAATCTGTTTAGTACATTTAATTACCTTCCGAGGACATAAAACCGAGTCGTGATCAATTACGGT
Source organism: Chrysanthemum lavandulifolium (assembly GCA_022545495.1). Classification (NCBI taxonomy): domain Eukaryota; kingdom Viridiplantae; phylum Streptophyta; class Magnoliopsida; order Asterales; family Asteraceae; genus Chrysanthemum; species Chrysanthemum lavandulifolium. Next base: position 213,714,327 of record CM040238.1, read on the forward strand.
TTAGAAATAACGGGGAAAACTTAAATAAACGAAACGTAAACACTTATACGACTTCACAAATGTTAAGTATCCAAGCATAATTGATGTAATAACTATATAAGGCATCTTTATAAATTCAATTCGTTGTTTTAGAACCTAAGACTCAACACATATTCTAGGTTGTGCGTAGAGGTTTCTCGGCTTATACATCGGTTCGTTATACATTGGATATCACATTTATTAAGGTGAGTCATAGCCCCTACTCTTTTAATACTTGGTTTACAAACTCTTTGGGGGAGATACATGCTCAACTATTTTCATTTACTTTCATAAGTACTTTAAACTTTTAAGGATTACCGTGAGTCATAGCCCCTACTCTTTTAATACTTGGTTTACAAACTCTTTGGGGGAGATACATGCTCAACTATTTTCATTTACTTTCATAAGTACTTTAAACTTTTAAGGATTACTGAGTCATAGCCCCTACTCTTTTAATGCTTGTTTTACAAACTCTTTGGGGAGATACATGCTCAAACACCGGCTTTATACTTTTACAAATACACAAAACATTATACTTGATTGCATTATACTTGATTGCCTTATACTTGATAAGTCGATGGTAAGTCTCCCAATATAGACGGCAGCAGCCCCTCGCTCACATGATAAGACGATGATAAGTCTCCCAACGACACGGAGCAGTCCCCTGCTCGACGATGATAAGTCTCCCAACATAAACGGAGCAACCAACTTGAAAGTCTCCCAATATAGACGAGCAACACAAAGTGCAATAATGTGAAATATTATGTCTCAGATGTGTTCTTAACTATAAAATGTACTATATTTTAGCAAAGGTTGTAAACACACAAAGTTGCAAGTTTTGTATGGGCGGAACTTGGAACTGAGTGGATTTACAATGCCTTTGCTGTGGGAACATTCTTTAAAGGCTTTTCAACTTATTCAAAACAAACTCTATGAACTCACCAACCATTGTGTTGACACTTTAGCATGTTTATCTCAGGACATAAGGCGTAGCTATTGCATGGAACTTAGAGTCGCACGACATACTTTGAAGACTTATGCTTTTATCATTTACCATTCGAAACATTTATGTATTATACTTTGGGATCTCATTGTTTGTAACTCTGATTTCATTAATCGAATGGTAACTTTTCAAAACGTCTCATTTAGAGGTCGTTTTCTATAACTTGTACTTTGTATTATGAAGTAGCACCCCAATGACACAATCTTCCGCTGCGATATTTTGGGGGTGTTACATGATGAGATCTTGGTTATTCTTTCCGGGTATCCCAATTCGTCGACAAAGTTTAAGATATCATGAATGGAGGGTGGAGAAATGAATTTGTTGGAAGGGTTTCTTGGTGTGATTTGAAGAGCATCCCTGAGGGTTTCAACCGAGATGTCATACCATTTATCTTCGAGCTTACACGAGTATGACGATAAATCTTATCCCAAGTAATGCTTTTCCGTAATTGTCAAGATAGATGGATGGGATAGTGCAACGCTTGGTTAGTGCATTAAAGAAGTTGGTGTCCTACAAGATATCGATAGCAGACGGTAAAGAGGATTATGTTGCCTCTATCAACATCTAAGAAGCGCTTGCTCTTAGCAATTGACACCCATTCCAAGACGAGGAAGTAATTCTTCATCGGTGAGTGACAGTTGGTGCAGAGGCGTAGGAACATCGAGGATGTGATGTCACCATTGAGATATGAAGGTTACATGGACAACACAAACCATATCCGGGAAAATTGTTAGATTAAGTAATCGATACATATTATGACCACTTTATAACCCATCATTTGGAGTTACGAAATAAGGATATGACATATATGGAGACATAGGATGCAAGACACGTAAAAACGTGATTAGCATGCGTAAACTTATGAGTGTAGGATACCATTTGGGAGAAGACATCAAAATAGATAATACCAAAAGCTAAATTGACAAAGATATATGTTAAATTACACACTGCAACTAGCTTTGGAACAACAATTTGAGCAACTCACATAACACACTATACATAAGTAATAGTTGGTAATCAACATGCATACTACAAGATATGTTAGATACATAGCATATGGCAACTCGCATCCATCATCTCGCTTAGGCTACAGAGTAACTCGCATACATTCAATATCACAGTCAACTCGCATACATTACAAAGTGTGAATCAAGTCGCATATGGCAACTCGCATGCATCAACTCGCTTTGGTCAAACAATGGATGGTCAACATATATATGTTAACTCGCATTATAGACATGAAGCAAGTCGCATATGGCAACTCGCATATGATGGAAGATAACACGCATAGTCAACTCGCATTCATTACAAAGTATGAAGCAAGTCGCATATGGCAACTCACATGCATCTACTCGCTTTGGTCAAACAATGGATGGTCAACATATATGCTAACTCGCATAGGATACATTGAATCTAGACATATCGCATAGGCAACAGAAACACACATATATGACAAAGGCAACTCGTGATATAGCAACTCGTTTTCAAAAATAGTCAACACCAACACGCATATAAGTACATCTTTAACAAACCATCGTGTCAACTCGCATCCAAGAAATTCTATCCAACTCTCTAACAAGAACTTACCATGAGTAACCCACTTAAACACTTGAAAACACGAATACATATTCAAACCACGGTCACAGTCATGTAAAGTAGCAATGCCAATCAACCCACTCAAACCCAATAGCAATTTCTTAACCCTACCCATTCGACACCCACAACACGCATAATCAAAACCAGACATTAACTAAGTATGTCATATCATTAACTCGAATGTATCTAAGACTACAATCAACAACAATTCATCAAAACATACAAACCTAGCATCCAAATAATTGATCAAGATGAGAATCGAGGGACAAGATCGCAAAGGGGTTAAGATAAAGATGGTTTAGGTACAAATCTTTTCAAAGTGTTAAGATAATCATGATCAGATAACATAAACGACCTACCACACAATCTCCAATATATATAACTCGCTTACAAGAGAGTTGAGAGAGAATGGTTTATGCGTGTTTTTGACCAAGAAAGGGAAATGATTTGACCATCACACTCAACCCGCATACTTAGGAAAATAATAATAGCGAGTTGACACTATTAGTCCCTCTACTTATCAACGCAACTCGCGTATAAGGTACACATATATAGTGGAATGACACTTTTAGTCCTTATACAAAGCGAAGCAACTCGCATACAGATAAAACATAGCAACTCGCTTAATATAACATAGCAACTCGCATATAAATAAAAAATAGCTACTCGCATAATATTACATATCAACTCGCATGGCATACCAACACACATAAAAGAGCAACTCGCATAATATAAGGATTGGACTAAAATATCATCACATATCACACCACTCTTAATCATACCAGGAATCTCAAATAAATTAACACCACATAGCATGCAACAACCAAAGCACACAACCAGGAATCTCAAATTAACACCACATAGCATGCAACAGCCAACTCACTCAAATAAGAATGCAGATGATTAATTAAGCAATGTACTGATTCAGCTAAAGGTGCACAATTCTCCCCCTCAATCAATGATACGAGGTAGAGAGTAATCATTGATTGACATAGTATTATGAGATTACTACAGCTAGAGTATGAGATTGTAAAAATAAGTAAAATAAAAGGTTATAAATGCTCTGTTCGAACTTCATCTAAAATCCCGTGACATTGTTGAATGACATTTCTAGGACCATAGATGTTATCGATGACATAAACTAGAGTAAAAATGAGTGAAAAAAAATATGAAATTTGAATGTCAAATAATGAAAAATATGTAAAATAGTATAATAATTTTTTTTAAGACCTAATAAGTACGAGTCCTGAAGAGAGGGGATCAGGAGTCAGAGTACGAGGTATATCAATTCTGACAAGCTACCATTCCGGAGTGAGCATTCTTCAGTTCTGATGGGAACCAGGTCATGATGTTCATGAACGAATTGAGCATAATACCTGAAACAGATTGAGGACACTTTGCACTAATAGCACATGTAGTATTGCAAATGGGTGGGTTAGTGACAGGTATATTCTCAATTTTTGATGTAATACAGTCAGGTCTAGGAGTATCATTAATGGACATCTCTTTAAGTTCAACATTCTTGAAGGTTTTTCCTGTGGGGATCCACCTAAGGCAACTTCTAGGTGAGTAAGTCCGTTTGGTACCTGTAAACTTAAAGAGTCTACCAGTAGGAACCCACTTAAAACAACTGCTAACAAAGTTAGATGAGGCTAGATTCCTGTTCTGACCATTGGTCCTTTTGCATTTAAATTGCTTCTTAGTGGATTGGTCTCGTCATTTGACTCTTAAATTCTCGATCTTAGATTTCGAGCCATCTCGACGAGAATTGTCATTCCTAAGGTTGGAATGAATTAGCGAAGTGATCGGTTTCGACAAAACTTTATTAACTTCAACTTGGGGGGTGCTTAGATTTTGATGCTTTAAATCTTTCGTCTTAAATGCATTGGGCTGCCTAGTTACAGGACTTATAGTGGCATTATGAACAGTTGATTTCTCCAATGTTGATGGTTTTGCGAACTTAGTATTCACTCTATTTCCGTATTTTCCTAAGCTCATTTTTAACGCAACGATAGTGAAACTCCTATCCCGAATTTGGTTTTGAGGGCATCTAAGTCGATGTCATGGAGTTGATTTTATCAACTGCTTGGTCCTACACTCCAAAAATTCTTCTTCAAGGATTCATTTTCTTAGCAACTTAGCAACACATATGGCTAGTTCCTCATTTCTAGACTTAATTGCATCACAGACTTCATGATTAATATCCGTATTCATGTTCAATTGAATGTCCGATATTTTTTTTTAGGTTACAAATGGTTGAGTCTTTGTCTAGAATCAGTTTTTAATCGATTAATTTCAAAAATTCACGGAATTCGGGAATTCGGATTTGTGCATGCATTTGAAACAGGAGAATTTTCTTCCTTTTGCTGTAGTGCAATTTCCAAGGAAATGCAGTGTTCTTCAAGAATTGAATATTTGTAAGAAAGTTCCTCAAACGCCCTTTTTGAAACCATATCATTAGTTTTAAAACAAACAGACTCAGTCTCAACCATGTCAATTTTACCAGACTCATGTTTATCCACAAATTCAAATGATTCGGATACATTACCAGATGCATTGTGTTGATCATTCAAGGGTAGCACATCAGATGATACCTGATCATCCTTTGGTCTGACATTTGCATCCTCATTACTTGTACTGAGCATCAATGACGTTCTGACAGTTTCAGGCTCCTCAGTCTCTGATTCTTTGCATTCATAGTCAGCAGATATAGCATTTGATGCTATTCCAATTTCATCGCAGTAATCAACCGATGGTGTTCGATTCGCTCAACTTTTCGATCACAAGATCCCCTCGGAGGTTCACCGTTATCTTTAGTTGATCCCGGCTTCATTTGCTTTAGCCGCTTCCTCAATGTACATCTCCATATTATCCATTAGTTGGATCAATGTATTGATGAACTCATGAATTTCCATTCCGGTATGTTTCTTGAAAGAAATTCCAGTCACATGTTGATCGAAGTCTGCTGAATATTCCCCATTGATGAATGTTTGAAATTGTTTGTGAATCATCTGAAGTACGGCCATGGAATCATTTTTTATTATTTTCCCGTTGATGAGCTGATTCTTAAATTGTTCAAGGTATTTAAACAATGTTTTCTTAAGTGAAGGTAAATCCGACGGAAAAGGGCACCGCATGTCCGATCCATGGATGTGGATAAAACTTGTGATATATGGGAATGAAGCAAGAATAAGGTTCAATACTACATTCAATATGTAATTTCGTAGGGTTCATTTGGGTTGGACTTAAAGTGTGATGGGTTTAGATCATCATTTGTAGAATCATAAGGTCAAGCATTCGAATAGTACGTGCTTTGTCTGCAATCCATCGAGTCATAAAGTTTGAGCACTTTAGAGATTACTGGGTCGGTAGATTGAGCCATGAATGTTGGACTCTACGGGATTTTACTATTCTTTGATTAAACCGGGAAATTGATTCTTTCACGGGATTTTACTAAATCAAAAGAACAACCGTAAGAATGTATCACGAAGAAGTAACAAGTCACAATAGACAAGTAGCTAAACACTCAACTCGCTCTAGTTATCAACTCGCTAAACAACCAACTCGCTCAAAGAAACAAGTATCTTAAAGAATCAACTCGCTAAATAGCCAAGTCCATTAGTCGCATTAGTATCAACTCGCTTAATGAAACAAGTCGCAATCAACTCGCTTAATGAAACTTAATGTCGCTTTAGGAATCAACTCGCTTAATAGCAAGTCGCAAATGACACAACTCGCTTAACCACCAAGTCCCTTAAAAGCTTAACTCGCTAAATAGCCAAGTCGCATATATCAACTCGCATCCAGTAACAAAGCAACTCGCATTGAAGAACTAAATGTCCAAGACTCAACTCGCTTAGTACAAATTTCAAAAATGACCACTTTATCAATCAAAAACAACCAAACCACAATGATTTAAGCCTTCCAATTCAAAACTTAAACACATATGATGATCCTAAACACAAAAGTACAAGCAAAATTCAAACTTTAACACTAGAATTTGTCCAAATGAATCAAACTCTTCTAAACACTTAATACCCCAAAAACCTTATGAAACCCACCAAAAAAAGAGCATGAAAGATGAGTGATCAAACCATAGCTCTTGATACCAATTGTAAGATATTGGATTTCATAATCACATTAAAGCACAACTAATATAGGCGTATATAAGTTTTAGAGAGAGAAAAGGAAATGTTCTAGTAAGAGAAAACTCGTGGAAGGTTAGATTCCAAGTGAACATCCAACCCTCTACCTTCCAAGGTAGAGGGTATTTATAGGTTACAAACTAAACGACCTCCTGACGGCCTGTGGATCAGGTATACAGTGGGTAAAGACCCGTCCTTCCTCCACGGTATTTCACTAGACTAAAACAAGCTAATAACTTACTAACTGCTAACATAATAAACGATATGTCTACGAGCTAACTTAAGCTAGATTATATTTGGGGTGACCGATGCTTCACAATAGAATTTCCAATTCCTAACACATAGCTAATTTGATTTCCGCATCAGTAATACCCCTTATCATCTTCTTTGCCTCATCCTTGTTCAGTCTTGTCCCAAACCCTCCCTTAGTATCCCAATTTGCATTAGTGTCCTTAGAAGCACTAAGAATTTTTTTGAAATGAGTAATAAACTGATCCTCCATCAACTTTTCTTCATAAGAGTTCCTCATATCATCACAAACACTCATAATCCTGCTGGCTTGTTTTCTGATTTTAAAAATTTATAGAAATACTTGTTGTTTCTATCTCCAATACTGATCCATTCCACTTTTGCCATTTGAAAAATCAAATTCTCTTCATCTTCAATAACAAAGTTGTAAGCCTTTAAAGCATCAGCTTCACATTTTTTAAGGGAGGGACAATGAGGGTTTGCATCAAGGTTTGACTGAGCTTCCTTCAATTTCCCTATGCACTCATCAACTCTTTTACTAAGGTTACCATTTTGCCAATTGAGCTTGTTCAGTTTACTCTTAAGACCCTTCATTTTCTTGACTACTTGAAACATTCTACACCCTTTTATCTCGCAATCCCACATTTGAGCCACAACGATAATAAATTCCTCTTTATTTCAATGTAGTTAGCAAACCTAAAAGGTTTGCTTTTCCTTTATAGCTTTAAGGAAATTAACCACCACAGACTCTAATTAGAAACTAAGTAGGGTAAGAAAATAGCACCAGCATTTGGGAAGATTGAGATGAATTCTCCATTTACCATGGCCTTGTCCAGTTTCTTAAGAATACTATTTTGAGGGTTTAAGGGGGATTTGATCCAAGTGTAGTAAACTCCAGTATTGCATAAGTCCTCCATTTCCACATTATTGACACAATCCAAAAAATCTTGCATATCACTAGTAATTGTTGATCCTCCAGCAGAATGTTCCACGGTTTTGAGTGTTACATTGAAATCACCCATCATAATCCATGGACATCCAAATTGTAATACCTTTGTTCATATTAATCTCACTCTAAACCTCCTTTCTTCTCTACCGTATTAGCAAAGATAGACAAAATCAGTAAAACATCTTAACTTTATTAGGCCTCGGTCTCAATCAAACACAACATCGATTATCTTGAGAAAGTAAAACCATAAGATACTCCAGTCATTGTTCCACTAACAAGAATTATGCATCCATTTCGCCTATAATTCACATTAGACACCCAATTCCAATTTCCAAAAGTTTTCTCACACACCTTCCGCAATTTATGGGCCTTCACATCGCATTAATATAGCACATACCGAATTATTTCTTCCAAAATAAATTTCCGACTTCTTTTGCTTTTTCAACTTATTCATTCTTCTAATATACTAAGATACAATTTTTAAATTCATATTTTTATATATATTTTTTAAAATTTGACCTATATACGAGAGGCTTAATTCAGAACATTCTTACTCATTCCATTGACCACATCAGTAGCCATAGTTTGAGCAATCCCAATCCTATTCTCATACACATCTTCCCCATTTAAATTCTAATCCTTCTTATTTTTATGCCTATCAATTTCTCAGTGGTTTTTGAAGTATTTAAGCATATCTTGTGACCACTTACTAGTTTCCACACATGATGGCTGCAATTTTTTTGTTAAGAAAGGAATCCACTATCATTCTATCTTTTAGTAATCTCAATTCATTTTCATCCTCCACCATAACTATATTGAGAGCTTCAAATATGTTCACACTTTTCCTTTGCCCCACAGTATTACCATTACTAGAATTCTACTTTTGCTTATTGCTATTTCCTCCAATAGGTTGGTTACTCACATTAGCCTCAATCTTTTTCCTATATTTCTGTCTTTGAACTCCATTATTCTGCTTAAACTTCTGAGTTTGATGCTGCGATTGTTGTCTCTTTTCTTCATAAACTTTCTTATTAGCTTTTTCAGTCTCAATCCTCTCTTTTATTTCTTCCTCGATCTAGGCCTTTTAGAGCATGTACCAAAACTATGCCCAAACACATTACAATGAGTACAAACTTCGAGCTTCCAAATATAAGCTACATTCACTTCCTTAGTCCCTTTAATGGTTTCATTTCTATCAAGATATTCAATTTTAATGCATCCTTCAAGACTTTCTTGGCATCAAATTCCACAAGGACCCTAGCATAATCGCTTTCCCAACCCCATATTGACACATTCTAGTCATTATATCATCCATTCTCAATGGTTGACCCAAACAACTAGACAATGCACTAATCCCCTATACACTCCAAGCCTCTATAGGTATTGCCCAAGAGCATAACCCAAACAGAAATTTTGTTGGCTCAACTTTTCGATTCCCAAATCAGTTCCCATTTCATCACAAACATAGGCCTATTATTCACAATCCATGGCCCATGTTCCAACACATGTTTCATCCCTTCCTCATCCTTAAACAAATTTACTCCACTATTATTAACTATCACATCCCTTAAGCCAAACCTACTCTGCATTCTCCTAATATGATATCTAAGCTCATTAATCATCATATTATGTCCAACAAAGTAGACACATATAGTATGCTTCCACTTAATACTGCCCTTACTAACAATCTCCTCATAAAAAATAACGATTTCTACACCATCCTTATTCAACTTTGGGGCAATGAAATCAAGTTTTTGTTCATACTTTGCACATCATTTGTTACCATATTAGCATATAATTTTTAACACTATGAGCATGTAATTCGTGTTTATCAACACAACCAGTAGCATCCTTATCAACAACAAACTTTCGGATGGTAAGGTATCACTTACAAGTACATTCTGATCAGTCTGAGCATCACCACTCCTAGTCCCCTTCTGAATATCATTCACAACCTTATCCTTCATGACTACCCCCTATGTTCCTTCATTAACATCCAACTCCCCTGCTACCACCTCTATACCTCCATAATCCAACTCCCCTGTTGAATTATTCCTAACACCAGTACTGGAAGTATCTTATTTGTTTCCTATAGCATCACTATCACCACCAACTTTACTCACATTTTTATCCTTCACACCCTTACCAAGAATTTATAGAATCCGCATATCTTTTAGATATCTTTATATTCCTTTAGATCCCTTTTATTCAATGACATTTTGAACATACGGTTCAAAAATAGCAGAAATTAGTGTAAGGACCTAATTATGCTAAACTAATGCAAAGGATAGGTATGTTACAAAGAAAGACAATCAAATCAACTAGAACTCAAAGTTTGATTTTGGCGTGAAAATCGCCGTAATCAAAACTTCAATTAATGGTGGATTTCAAATAAAATGGTACCGGAATGTGCGGAATGAAACAATGATCGATTGGTTGGATTAGATTTAGAAAAATAGACACAGAAATGCTAAGAAATGAAGCTTTTTTGGATTTTTACTGCTGGAAATTGGCGGGAAATACAGTTAGATGAGAGAAAAATGGAGAAAAGAACTGGAATACTGGATTACTTGAAAGCTAAATTTCTACTCAAATAATACTTACAAATAAATGTTTTTTTCTATTATACCTCAACTAATTAATAATTATATATAGTTAAACTCTTGAAACCTTTGATTGAAAAGTCAAACTAGCTTTGAATAAAAAGGCAAAAGAGGTATTTCATTTCCTTAAACATCGCATTAAATACACCTATTTTAACTTTTTTGTTAGAGGATAATAAAAGTTGTACACAAGGAGTACTATTATACGATGATCTTATATCCACTACATATAAAGACAAATTATGTTTGCTTAAAACTCTTAAAATGAAAAATGTTGAATTACTATTATTCCTTATGACTTGGCTCTATTTATTGTCTCATAATGTTGTTTCTAAAATTACTCAACATTTACTTTTTTTTCTTTTTCTACAGAGTCATCCTAATCCAGCTCTCAATCCTGATTCATATGTCAATCCTAATTTATTAAACTGGGACTGTTATGTTGTAGTTGTTATCTTAAATGATGATGAAGACTTGCCAACATCAGTTTACAATAATTTTGTTGTAATTTGTCCTTGCGACAATCATGGGAGGTTTTAATTCATCTTTGTGCACCGAGGGTAGTTCTTGTGGATCGTCTAGTGAAACAATTGCTATGTGTGAAGTTAAAGAATGTGTAGATACGAGTAAGGTTATGGATGTAAATCTAACTAGAATGTGTTTTACATGGAATCAAAGACCTAATGTGGATCGGTATTTTGAAGAAGATAGACGTGTCATGACAAATGATGCTTTTGTAAGTTTAATCTCTAATTTATATGCAATTTTTAAATGATATTGTATTATATATCATTGTCATGCAATGCTTAAGATTCCTCGGGTGGTGAAAGCTAAATCGAGACCTTTTCAATTTAGTAATTATATTGCTAAAAATAAAGGATTTAGAGGATATTGTTAATGAGGGTTGAATGACAGAAGTGGATGGTCCTAAGATGTTTCGTGTGGTTAAAAAGATGAGACTGATGAAAAATCCATTAAGGAAGTTAATGAGAAGGATAGGAATCTACATAAAAGGGTTGTTATTTTGAGAGAGAATCTAGATGTAGCTCAAATTGCTTTAGATGAATACTCACACTCAATTGAGCTAAGGATTGAATAATTTCACTATTTAAAAGCCTAGAATGAAGCATTAGTTGAAGAGGAGTACTTTCTTAAAAAAATCACAGATAGAATGGTTGTGGGTAAGTGACTCAAATTTAAGCTATTTCCATAAAGTTATAACAGGGAAAACAAATAGAAGTCACATCCATATTGTCAAGGGAGCTAATGGTGGGTATGTAAATGGTTTTCATGTTGAGAATCGTTTTGTAGAACATTATGAGCAGTTTTTAGAAATTGATGAAAATGTTGATGACATTGCTAGCCATACCGCAATGTTTACAAGGAGGATTTCTCATGAGAAACAAACCAAATGATTAGATAAGGTAATCGATGAAGAGGTAAAACAAGCTATGTTTATCATTGGTGAGAATAATCTCCGATCCGTATGGGTTTACTTCGCTTTTCTTCAAGGAAGCTTGGGACACTATTAGGTTCGAGGGTACTAAATGAAGAGGTAAAACAAGCTATGTTTATCATTGGTGAGAATAATCTCCAGATCCAGATGGGTTTACTTCGTTTTTCTTCAAGGAAGCTTGGGACACTATTAGGTTTGAGGGTACTAAAGTTGTTCAGGAGTTTTTTCAAAAAGGTAAGTTACTTACTGAACTGACCACACAGCAATTACTCTTCTTCCAAAACTTCATACTCCAACCAAGGTTAGTAATTATTGCCATATATCTTGTCGTAATATAATTTATAAATGCATTAGCAAGATTATATATGACCGTATTAAAGGTAGTTTGAATGACATCGTGAGTGAAAACCGGTCTGCATTAATCCAGGGTAGGAGTATTACTGATAATATTTTATTAGCCCAAGTTAATGAAGAATTATCATTTAGATAGGGGTGTCCCTCTATATGCTTTTAAAGCTGATATTCAAAAAGCATATGATACGGTAAATTGGAGATTTTTACGTACTATATTGGGCCAATTTGGATATCATGGTGTCATGATCAAACGGATTATGAAGTGTGTTTCGACTACTTCATTTTTCATCAATGTAAATGGTTCTCGCATGGTTATTTCAAAGAAAACATGGTTTAAGGTAAGGTGACCCAGTATCTCCTTATCCGTTTGCCCTTTTAATGGAAGTGTTGACGTTAATTTTAAGGCATCAGATGCAGCAGACTATCGAGTTTCGGTATCACTCTAAATGTGATAGGCAGGAAATACTTAATTTATGTTTTTTTGATGATTAAATTTTGTTTTTACCCGCACATTCAAGCTCAATTCAAGTTATTCATGATGCTTTAGATGAGTTTAAGAGGTGCTCAGTTTGGTCCCAAGTTTACTTAAGAGTGCAACTTTTTTTTCTAATGTCCCCACAAGTATCTGAAATCAGATTTTAACAATATTACAGTTAGAGGAAGGTCGGCTCATGGTTCTATATCTTGGTGTTCATCTTATTACATCACGGCTTATGCATAAAGATTGTTAAGTTCTAATGAAAAAATTCAAGCATAAGATTGATGAATGGATAAACAAGTTTTTATCTTTTGCTGGAAGAGTCCAACTTATATTGTTTGTTTTATCATCCATGCAAGTTGATGCGGATAATTGTAAACACAAGAAGTTTTACAATCCTTCTAGGCAGAGTGCTTAACCGTTGTAGTGTAATATAGGTAAGACAAGGGATTGATCGTTCTCTAGGGTAATAATGAGGTAGGTTCAAAGTGTATAACGAGTTAAGTCTAAGGGTAGAGGGATGATTCTTTTTTGTATTTTATATTTAATTAAAAGCAAGTAAAATCCCGAGTTTTGAAGAGTTTAGTTTTTAAAACTAATTAAAACTAAATTAAATCTAAACTAACATGAAGAAAGGTAAATTGGTGAAACTCGTATGATAGAAAATGTATTTACTTAGAATCTCATTACTCTAGTTATCTCTTATTGATTAGTCAACTTGTCACGCCCTTGTTTAGTTAGAGCATTGTATTCCATAATATCAATCAAGGGTTGGTTACTCCCTAACTCAATGAACTATGTTCTAATTGAACGGTGCCTACAAATGCCCTTTTAACTCTTAATTTCCACAATGCAAACACAATTCACACATTAAATACAACGAACATCAAGTTAATAATAACGAAGCGTTTATTCGGGCGTTCAAGCTAATAGTGTATTTGACCTAGCCAGTTTTCCTACTCCTAACGGAATTAACAACTAACTAAACAAGAATCGACACATAATAATTAATAACTAGGTTTCATGCAATCCTAAGAAAATAATAATAAATCTAGCCTAACATAGTAATGAAAATAAAAGCGATAAAAGAATTAAACAATCACAATTAAACATAATTGAATCATTAATTAAACAACTTATCTTATCAATACATGATGATTCTTGTAGCTAAAAGCCCTAAAAAGTCGATAAAATTTGGACTAGGGTTTATCTCCAAGGTTGTCCACAAAGTTCCACAGCTTTACAATGAAAATCATATATATATATATATATATATATATATATATATATATATATATATATATATATATATATATATATATATATATATATATATAGGATTACAGTGGTGATGGCGTCACTTGTTAATTGTGACACCGTCAGTCACCGCCATTAGGGTTTCGGATTTGGAACCGACTTAGTATGGCGGCATCACATTATGGTTTGTGACACGCCGCTCTTCACATTCTTGGTCATGATGCCGTCAACTCAAGGTCGTCTCTATCGCCTCGAACCGTCACTTGCAAATTATGAAACTACGATCTTATCAATAACTTCAAGTGACAACGACACTCAGAGTTTGTGACGCCGTCCCAGCTCCTTTTGGTGACGTTTTCCGATGTTGTTGTTTTCTTCGTTTTCCGCCTAATCAAGCCCGAAACACGCCATTTTCTAGCATTTGCTTCCCAAGTACCTAAAACTCAAATAGAAATGATTTAGGATAATAATTGATCAAATATGTATGGATTTAGAGGCTAAATTACCTCTTAAAATATATAAAATTACACCTCATCAAATATCCCTACACTTGAGATTTGCTTGTCCTCAAGAAAATATTCTTTTATCCGAATCAATTTACATGTTCGGGGCATTTAGCATTGGTTTAAAGATAATTTACAACATAACTCATTTTAAAATAATCATAACAAGTAATCGAAATTATATACTAGCACCCACATAAAGTGTTTGGATTCTCTCATCTCTAGGGTGTATAGGTCATATAACTTTATAGGAATGGACAAATAAACACTCTTTACCTGTCATATCACATATATTACCATATACTTGATAAAGGATCAAACTTTCACCGCTTTTGTGTAAGCATCTAGGATAAACTATCATAGAGGACTTTTAAAGAGTTGTAACGTTAGGTGTAAGAGTAAGAAAAAACACGGTTTTGGGGATATGGGGAATTTTACTGGTGGAAAGTTTATCATCTAAGTCAATTACATGTACAATGTAGCATTGTTAAGCCAAGAATCGACAAACTAACTATAACTCTTTTTTTTAATGACTCTTTCTTGACTTAAACATAAGCTGAATGGCAGTCCGTATGTTTTTCTTTCTTTTCTACTTTTTTTTCTTTTTTTTTGGTTCATTTTCATTTTTTATACACTTTTGCCATGTCATCTTTTGATCTGCTGAAAATAAATAAATAGATAACTTGGGATTTATAACTGTATCTCTATACTTTCATTTTTGTATAAATAAAAACTAACTAATGGCTCGAATTGCAAGGATCAAAACATGTAGAGTACTTAAATATTAACATATATATGGTGGTAATAATTTGACTTTCTTCCCGATTACTCGATAATAAATACTACCATAAGTCCCAATCTTCCCAAAATCTGTATATACAAGATATGACTCGACTTAGCAACCTGTAAGCAACTAGATAATTAGCTAAAGTTTTAACATATATGTTGTAACAACAATGCACTAAAAATGAGTGCATACAAAGAAGGCTAAGGCGATTTTGGTGTAACATTTGAGGGTAGATTGTAAACAATGTTCTTCATTAATATTTAGAAATCCACCAAAATATCACGAGAACCGCGAAAATGATAAGCTCAGAGGGGTTTACTAGAGGTATCTTGTACTAAAAATGATTACATATCAAGGGTGTGGGGTTCATTACTTGACTACATTAGGCAATGTAATTATAAACAGTTTTAAAACAAGGGTTATCCTAATGCCTCTTATCATTTAGTAAATCATAATCACACGAATGTGATCTCACTAGCAATCTTGGAATGCATCACTAAAGCAAGTTCTATAATTTATATACTACCGTACACTCATAAGCATTAAAGATGAATGTTTTTTCCTACATATCTAAAGACTAACATCACATTTTTGGGTGGAATTTTGAGTGGTAGGGTTTTGTGCTATTTATACAACTCCTATCCATGAGATGGCATATTAAGACTAAAGTTTCACTCGTAAATGTCATAAAATTTTAATTTTGTGCTAAAATTACCTTTACAAGTATTTTTTCGGTTTATATCATAATTACTTTAAAAAAATAAATAGCAAATGTGTAACTAGTTTTTAAGGTGTCATTTACCCTCCTTACACTTAAATTGAACATTGTCTCCAATGTTCTTAAAAGTACCAAAATTGATAATGGGAAAATAAAAGAGATGAAAGAAACTAGTACTTCCCTGATTAGCTCGGTATGAACGAAAAATAGAAATACGGTCAAATCCCCCTCCAAGAAGATAAAATTGTCCAATAATATGCTTCTTGTCCAATATAATCTGCAATTCTTAAGAAAACGAACACGAAACCTTGCATAAATCGGCAGTAGCACTATATATGATAAAACTAAACTAGTTAGCGATAAGATATAATGCTTGTAAAATAAATATGTACAGAAATCTGGAAATTTAAAAATTCTAGAAATTTTCAAAATTAAGTTTCAACAAAAATACAAAAATCTGGAAAAATATGTTGCTACAGTGCCTGACGCCGTCACCTTGTAGGTGTGACGCCGTCAGGATGACCTGACAGATTGTTTCATTTTGTTTCCTAAAAAAATTTAACTTTTAAAACCTATAATTTCCTGTAAAGCATTTATTGTGATTCGATACAAGTATTTGACTCTAACAAACAAGCAGACAAGATAGAACATATGTTAATTATAATTGTAAATTTCACATGTTCGAATTTCTTTTTTATTTTATTTTATTAAAATGTGAATTTTCCTACACTTATCTTTTGGTAAAATATCTTTATATGCAATTAAGACGAAGTTAAAAACAAAATAAAACATTTTCACAAATTATTCGAAACATGAAAATTAAGCATATATGACACAAACAAAAATAAAACAGACATCAAACAATTAAAAACATTGGTTGCCTCCCACAAAGCGCTTTTCTTTACTTACAAGTCTTGTAGCTGGACTCAAAGTCATGCTCTAGGCCACCTTGTTTTTGCTCAAATAAGCATTTGTGAGCATCCTAACTAGCTCTTTGTCAACCTTATATTTTGGGCCTAGTGACAAACAACTCATATAGTAGAGAATTCTTTCTTTGAACCTTTTTTCCTATCCTCCTCACTAGCAACCTCAAATGCACTTATGTTATCTTTTTCTAAATTGAATACATAGCAAAGCTCTTCCATTCTATGAGACATCTTATATGTAATTTTCTCAATTCCATCTGAAAAGTGAACCGTTCCTTTTAATCGATTGTAGATTAATTTTTATATTTCAACAAACGGTTTTTCTAGTACAACATGAGACAAGTAAGTATCTATAACACCTCCTACATCCTCCAAAATCATGAAGTTGACAATGTAAGTGAAGTTTCCTATGAAAACATGCAAACCCTTAAATCTCCCAAAAAATTGCAAATCTCACCAGGATACTTAGGGTCTTTTCTAGTTTTAAGTTGCTTATTAATGATATGGCCGTAATAAATTGAAGACATCACATTGATGGCCGATTCTAAGTCAATAAAATCTTGTTCTACGATTTTACCCAATCATACAAGAAATATTAATACTATAAGGATTACCTCTTAGCCTAAGGGTCGATTCTTATAAAAGAAGGATGAGGGTTATCAATTATGTTCCTATGATAGGCTATCTCTTCTTTAGTAGGGTATAGATTAAAATTTTCGTGATATAACTCTTATCTTCACTCTCTTCTTCTATTTCAATATCCTTTGTCGCTCCTATTTCTAATTCTTCATCGAATTATCACCGTAAGAGGAGTGATTTCGACGATTTATTGCATTTTCAAGCTCATTATCAATTAACCTATTTAGCTCTCAAGCTCGCTAATTTCTTGGACAATTTGGTCACGCAACGAATCGGTTGCATTTGGTAAAGTGGTTTGAGGTAATGGATGTGCGAGTAAGTTTTGTAGATTCGCCTTCCATAATGGCAAACGGAATAGTCAATGAAATTTTTAACGAACAAAACACAAAGAAAAGATGACTAAAGAAAGCTAAAAATAAAAGAAAAATCTCATTTGATAGGAATCTAGTGAGTGGACCTAAACGCGATAAAAATTGAAACCCGAACTATTCCCCAACAATAGCGCCAAAAACTTGATGCGGATAATTTTAAACACAAGAAGTTTTACAATCCTACTAGAAAGAGTACCTAACCGTAGTAGTGTAGTATAGGTAAGACACGGGGATTGATCGTTCTCTAAAGAAATAGTGAGGTAGGCTCAAGTGTATACTAAATTAAGTTTAAGGGTTGAGGATGATTCTTTTGTAATTTATATTTAATTGAAAGCAAGTAAAATCTCGGTTTTGAAGAGTTTGGTTCTTAAAACTAATTAAAACTAATTAAAACTAAATTAATTCTAAACTAATATGTAGAAAAGTAAATTGGTGAAACTCATGTGATAGAAAAGTGTATTTACTTAGAATCTCATTACTTTCTAGTTATCTCTTATTGATTAGTCGAGTTGGCACGTCCTTGTTTAGTTAGAGCATTGTATTCCTTAATAAATCAAGGGTTGGTTATTCCCTAACTCTGTGAACTATGTTCTAACTGAACGACGCCTAAGAATGTCATTTTTAACTCTCAATTTCCACAATGCAAACACAATTCACGAATTAAATACAACGAACATCAATTTAATAATAACTAAGCGTTTAGTTGGACGTTCAAGCTAGTAATATATTTGACCTAGCCAGTTTTCCTACTCTTAATACAATTCACAACTAACTAAACAAGAATCGACACACAATAATTAATAACTAAGTTTCATGCAATCCTAAGCAAATACTAATAAATCTAGCCTAACAAAGTAATGAAAAGAAAATCAGATAAAAGAATCAAACAATCACAATTAAACATATATAATTGAATGATTAATTAAACAACTTATCTTATCAGTACATGATGAGTCTTGGAGCTAAAAGCACTAAAAAGCTTATAAAATTCGGACTAGGGTTTATCTCCAAGGTTGTCCACAAAGTTCCACTTTACAATAAAAATCATACGAAAATATATATATGATTACAATTTGACGGCTTCACTTGTTAATTGTGACGTCGTTAGCTCACCGTCATTAGGGTTTCGGATTTGGAACCGACTTAGTTTGATGACGTCACCTTATGGTTTGTGACGTCGTTAGCTCAAGGCCGTCTCCATCGCCTGAACCATCACTTGCAAATTCTGAAACTACGATCTCATCAATAACTTCAAGTAATGGCGTCACTCAGAGTTTGTGACACCATCCCAGCTTCTTTTGGTGACGTTTTTCCCGATGTTGTCATTTTCTTCGGTTTTTGGTCTAATCGAGCCCGAAACACGCCATTTTATAGGATTTGCTTGCCAAGTACCTAAAAATCATATAGAAACGATTTAGGATAATAATTGATCAAATGTGTACGGATTTAGAGGCTAAAAACCTTTTTAAGAACGTATAAAATTACACCTCATTACAAGTTTATTGCTCTTCAATGTTTATTCTTCCTGCAATGATAATAAATGAAATTGAGGGTTTAGTGAGAGGCTTTTTGAGGTGTCATGGGGAAATGAAATGAGGTAAAGAAAAAGTGAAATGGGACGATGTTTTTCTTCCAATGGACTAGCTTAGTTTAGGTATTTGAAAACTGAAGACATGGAATACAACCCTTATTACATTGGATATGTGGAATATTGTAAGTAATAAATAAACTTTATGGGTTAAGTGGATTCGCACATACCGTTTACAAGGTAAAAAATTCTGGATATTCCTATAATGTGTGATGCAAGTTGCAGATGGAGATTTTTTGCAAATGCGAGATGTAATTCAAGGTTCATATTTCATGGGGTGAGATACGTGAAATTACGTGTGCCTGATTTGATAATTGGAATGATATTGGCCCTTTAGCATTGATCATTATGCGTTGGGACATACATCGAGCAGTTTTAACATAAATGATTAGGTAAAAGATTTGGTTCTCGGTGGCATGTGTAGATGGCCTAATGAATGGGTTCAAAAGTACGAGTTGTTGAATTTCATTGATCCTGTGCAAATTAATGATAATCATGATATATTTGTTTGGAAAGATGATAAAGGGAACCACATGAGTTCTCAATTTGTATGGTGTGACAATCTATTATACCTAGAAGTGTTCATGTTGTTTGGTAAAATATGGTTTGGTACACGCAATGTATTGCTCAACATGCTTTTTTTAGTATGGTTTCTTAGGGAGAAAGACTCGAAACACAAGAGAGAAACTTAAGACATGGGAGCTCATGCCCAATATAAGAATGGAATATAATCGAGGTCTTTTGTGAAACACTACCCAAGACTCTCACTTGCATTTTCAAATGTGATTTCTCTTCGCATGTATGGAGGAAAGTGTCAAAATCTTGTTCAATTTCTTGTAGGAGGTA